>JABUQX010066373.1:0-33381 GCA_015478945.1 Trachelipus rathkii
TAATATTAAACCAGTCACTTTCAGCTCCATTTATTTTTACACACGTTTCACTATCGTCATGAATTTTTTGATTCCATTCAGAAACCTTCCACCACCACCATATAACACTAACACCTGCCACAATTCACAAACTTCCCTATTAATCCTGTCATCACAAACTTCCCTATTAATCCTGTCATTCGCCTGTTGCAAGCCCATAATTAATACTTAAATATAATTTATTCTTTTTCTCATATTTTTTGAATCATTTGATTCAATGTGAAAATTTGATCTACACATCCTCTAACACTTCTAAATGAACCTGAACCTTGTTCTTCACCAGTCACTCGACATACTCTTTCGACCATAGTACAGCATATATCTTCCCTACAACACTTAATAAACTAATTGCCAAATAGTTTCTACAGCTCCTCCAATCCTTATTAACTATACTCTCCATAAACGCTTCGTTAAACAACTTTCATAACCAGTCAATCATAAACTCGCCTCCATTCTTGATCATTTCGCCCTTAATTTTATCTATACCTGCAGGTTTACCATCTTCAAGTTTCTCACCCTACCTATTACTTCATCCCTAATTACGTCATCCCCAAAATACCTATTTCTTTTTACACCATCAAACCAACACATTCACTATCACCTCTTCATTAATGCTAATGTTATGCAGATTTTAGAAGTGTTCCCTCCACACTCTCCTCACGTCCATTTCATCAGTCACGAAAGTACTATTCCTATTCATTATTCTCTGAAGATTCCCTTTACCATCTTTCATACTTTCTTCCAGAAGAGCTTCCTATTCCATTGTAAGTCCCCATTCATTCTCCTTCCAAACTGTTCATTTACCTTTTTTTTTTTTTTTTTTTTTTTTTTTTTTTCGTATGCAATTTTTTTTTTTTTTTTCCTTATATATTTCTATACTCCTTCCTTTCAAGACCTCATCGTTGGCTTTTACACACGTTTCTTGTTTTTACATTTAACCGCTTGCATCACCTCTTCATTCCACCACTCCTTATTGACATTTTTACCTCCTATTTTAGCACATCCACATGCTTCTCTTGCACTACTAACAAAGGTTTCCTTCATTTGCGTCCAGATTTGTTTAGTTTCACCTTGTTCACATTCAACTGATTTATTTGCAAGTGCTCTCACATACTTTTCCTTATAACCTTGTTCACTCAACTACTCGCCCTTAATCCTACCCACTCCTACCCACTTCCTTCCTATCTCTTTCCTCCATCATGCCCCCACCTACTCAATCTTACATAGAGCAACATGATGATCTGATATTCCCCCCCTCTCTGAATTAATGTATATAAATATATATATATATATATATATATATATATATATATATATATATATATATATATATATATATATATATATATATATATATATATATATATATATATATTATATATATAATATAATATATATATATATATATATTATATATATATATAATATATATATAACGTCCTCCCCCAGGAAGGGTCCACGACCTGTCAGTGGGACCCACTCGAGAAAGGTCCTTGGGTATCACGGGCCTAACGACTATATCCCTGGCTGGCCAGGCCTATTCGCGGATGCCGGGAAGTTTCCCCACTAGTAGCAAAGCACGCCACCAATGTACTCATTAACGTCTGAGTGAGACGAAAAGCTAGAGTTAAATAGAGAATAGCTCACGTTTTCTCGCTCCACCCAGTCTCGAACGCTGAGGCCCTCGCTTGCCAAGCGAGTGCTCTACCTCTGAGCTAGGAGCGCTCATATATATATATATAATTATAATATATATATATATATATAAAAGTATAGTATAGTAATTATTAGGATTATATATATATATTATATATTATAGTATATAGTGATATATTTATTTAGGAGATCTTCTGATCATCGCTGCTCAAGTAGTAACAGCAACTCAGATGGTTATTGAAGAAAAATTTGTAACCAAATATAATGTACGACATTTACAAGCTGTCGGATGGGAAGGTATTTATTATTATTATTATTATTATTATTATTATTATTATTATTGGAAGCTCTTCTGGAAGGAAGCGCGAAAGGTTAAGAATGAGAATAAGGGGAACCATGCTTAAATAATTGGGATGTTCGTAGGAATCGGATGCTTTTGTAACTGACTGAATGGATGTGAGGGGAGTGTGGAAAGAACACTTCGAGTATCTGTATAATAATTACCAGAAATAGAAGAGGAAATAGAGAGTGTGTGTGGGTTTGATGGTGCAAGATGAATGGGTATTTTGGGGATGAGGTCATTAGCAAGGAGGAGGTAATGGGTAGAGTGAGAAAGTTAAAGAATGGTAAATCTGCAGGTATAGATGAAATTACTGGTGAAATGATCAAGAATGTAGGCGAGATCGTGATTGATTGGATTTGGATGTTGTGTAATAAAGCGTTTATGTAGGGTATAGTTCCGAGGGATTGGAGAAGAGTAGTAATAGTACCCTTATATAAGGGTAAGGGAGAAAAGGGGAACTGTAGGAATTATAGGGGAATTAGTTTATTGAGTGTTGTAGGGAAGATATATGCTGGTATTTTAATCGAAAGAGTGCGTCTAGTGACTGAAGGACTGATTGGTGAAGAACAAGGTGGCGTTTAGGAGTGGTAGAGGTGTGTGTGGATCAAATCTTTACAATGAAACAAATTTCTGAGAAAATGAGAGAGAAGAAGAATAAATTGTATTTAGGTTTTATGGAATTTGCAACAGGCGTATTGATACGGATTAATAGGGAAGCCCTATGGCAGTGTTAGTAATGTATGGTGTTGGTGGTAGGTTTCTGAATGGAATCAAAAATATGTATGACGATAGTGAAGCGTGTGTAAGAATAAATGGCGTTAAAAGTGATTGGTTTAATATTAATAACGGAGTAAGGCAGGGATGTGTTATGTCCCCTTGGTTATCAATTTGTTATGGATGGGGGTATGAGAAGAATTAGAGATGGGGGAGGCAGGAAAATCGTGTTAGAATGATAGAGAATGGAGGTGAGTGGAGGTGCCCCTTACGTATTATACTGCGGATGATTTGTTGTTGTGGTGTGAATCTTGAAGAGAGTTTGGAGGATTGGTACAGAGAGGGTTTGGCAGGGGTGTAAAAAAGGAGGGGTTTGAAAGTAAACATAGATAAGAGTAAGGTTATGGTTGTAAGTGAGGACAGTCCTCGGTGTGTTAGATGGTGAGCAGCTGGAACAAGTGTCCTTTGAGTTAAATCATTTAGGATATATGTTCGGGATGAAAAAGGGAACGGATGGATGATCAGAGTGGTAGTAGGAATTGTGAATGGCAGGAAGGTTGGCTGGTGCAATTAAATCGTGGTGGATAGTAAAGGGACTAAAGTCTTGAGTGCGCTAGGGTCTTACATGAGGTATTTGTTGTTTACCTGTGTTAATGTATGTAGTGAGACGAAAATGGTCTGGAATAAGAAGTAATAGATCTAAGGTGTTCAGATGGACAAATCTTAGGGGCGTGTTAGGTGTGAAAAGAATTGGTTATAAAAATGAGGAATGAACGTATTAGAGAGTATGTGGTGTGAAGAAGAAAGGGGTAAATGAAGAGAAAAAATGAAAATAGCTTGTATCGTTTTGGTCATCATGAAGGATGAATGACTGTCGGTTGGTTAAGCGGATGTATAGTGGTGAGTGTGTTGGGAATCGACCGGCTGGGAGACCGAAGAAAAAGTGGATTGAGTCAGTGAACGAATGTCTGAAGGAGAGAGGTGTGAGTTTGGCAGAGACTAGAATAAAGGTGCATAATAGGAGTGAATGGAGGGGTTTTGTGAAGGGGTATGGTTGTGGCCCACCTGGGCCAGGGGATGAACCCTACACTTGACGATATGCCATAGTGAGTGTCCGTCGCGGTCCCATGAAGCTCTAGAGTGGATTTTCTAACTGTGTGGAGTTCTCACTAATAGGTATAGATGGGGCGGTAAGGTTGGGCTTTCTTTTCGACTTGTCATGTTCTTCTACTACTTCTCTTTTCCGATGCATGTCACCAACCTTACCCCCAGTCTTGGGGAGGAAGAAGGAAGATAATAATAATAATAATTATTATTATTATTATTATTATTAGTCTCTGGCTATGATATTTAATTTCATTCTTCCTCAACTTATTTTACTTCATCATTTTTTTTGTAATTTAATTAAATATCTGTTTTCATTCTTATATTAATTATTATTGTTCATTTTTTTAGTTTTTTTGGCATTATATTACTCTCTACTCTAAAAAAAAAAAAATTATTTCTTTTCATTTCATCTCGATCTGATATTTGAACCGTGGAGGAAAACCAATGGTTCAAAAAATGTAAATCTGAGATCGTGATGGCATTGCAATGCTTTTACAGTTTCAAAATGGCTAGTCGCTATGGGGGACAACCGACTGAATGAGAAGTTATTAAAAATTTAAAATCTATTATAGTGTAAAAACTCCTTTTAAATATTATTTTCCCCTCTGCAAATTTTTAGTTGTTGGACTCTGTTGGTTTTTCCCCATGTTCTAGTAATTTGCTTAACTTGAATGGGGTTTTTAAATTGCTGTAACACCCTGTTAGGCTTTCGGAATACATTTTCTTAGTTCTATAACATGTGTACAAATACAAAACTTACATTACTAAAGTTTTATTGACTTTCATTGTTTAATTTTGACTTACCTTGCCCCATAAAAAATTTTTAAATCATTGTTGCATCATAATTGCATTTTCCTTTAAAAATTTCTATGAAGTACCATTACTCAGCCCGTTATTCCTATTATTATTTACCATACATCATAACTCTCACTCAACTCCTTAAATGTATTTTCTGTTTATACGTACCATGATCATTAGTTAATTATTATTATTACTCCTGTGTAGGAATCTTCGGTTTTATTACCCTGACTGTGCTACTGATTCCGTTTTACTTCATCCCTGCGGGAATCTTCAGTGGAAATCCCAGAGGTGTACTAGAAGATCCTATTGACGCTTTTATCCAGCTTTCCAACAATGGAATCCTTATTGCTGCTATTTTAGGTAAGTGTTGATAGTAAATAAAAGCTGCGTTCAAATGCCGAGCGGATCACTGATCCAATCACAATGGAGTCTAACCACCTTAGGATTAGAAATCATAGCCAATCATCAAAGGCTTTGAATAAGCAGACTGAGATCCTCTTGTACATAATAAGCAAGATTGAGAACAAAAAGACTAAAATTTATGATTTAATTTTGACGATTTTTAAATAGTCGGTAATGATCCATGACGTCACGCTCTCTGAATCCGTGATCAAATCAAAGATCCGCTCAGCAACTGAATTCAATTATAATATAAAAAATAGTACATATTATTTTTTAATGAATTAATTTTGATGTTTTGAGTTAAGTTTTATTAATTATTTAAACTAATTCAATTAGATGAAAAATGTATTAAAATAACTTTCTTTTTCTTTCTTTTTTTTTCTCCCTCTCTTTTTGTCACTTTTCTGTTTATTTCTCTTTAACCTATTTTTCCTCTTCTTTTTTCTCTTCTCTCTTTTTTTTTCTTTTATTTCCTCTTTTACTCTTTTTTTCTATGTCGATGTTGAAGCGAGGTATGCGTTTATCCTAGGGATGCTAGGGATGTACCGATAGTATCGGTATCGGTATTGGTTAATGTGGTCGATACTTGGCCGATACTTCTTACTTTTTGGGTGAAGAATTATGGGAAACTTTTAGATTCAATAATAAATCTAGTTTCGATATATAAAAGGTTCTAATAAGGAATTCCTTAAGCTAGTTGAAACCCCACATGAATGGAATCTCCGACGGTGAACCACTTCTAGAATGCATTTAAATAACCGAGGAGCTTGCTCGCGTGACAAAAAAAAAGATTAATAGAAGTGGAAGCCGCCTTATCAGCAACCCCTGGCAACAGCACTGATAGTGACGATGGTGGCTTTTCAGCAAATAAACCTACTGAAGATGAAGAGGATTTGGATATGTTAGACTTTGATAAGTTCATGGACGAAATTGCATTGATATCTCATTCACCTTCAAAGGAATCACACCAAGGAATCTCATCGAAAAAACTGAAGAGATAGTCATCAAGGAGTGAAGATAATTCAAATTAGTAATCTGTGAAAGAAGATATGAGGCTCTACGAAAACATGGAGATGCTGCCTACAGAAGAGAATCCTTTCATGTGATGGCATGAAAATGGGCCAAGGTTTCCATTATTATCAGTGCTTGCAAGCAAATATGACCAGCCTCCCCATAAGTATTGGCTATTGCATTTTTAGTGTAGGTGGGAATGTAAACACCCCAAAAAGGAACAGGCTCTCACCAGATACTAGTGAAAGCTTAATGTTTTTGCATCACAATTTGAGAATTTTTTAATTTGAGTATTGAATGATATCTATCTTTATCTTAAAGGAGTATATTATTATTATGTCATGTTTGAATAATAGCGTTTTTTTATTTTGTGTCTTCAGCTGATTAATTGAGGTCTCTTCTTTCATTATTTTTATTCTTTATATTGTAGCTAGTTAAAGAATCTTCTTGTAAATTGTAATCATGTTAAAACATAAAAGCTAGTAGCTAAACTTTGTTAATACTTACTGGAAAATGAAATTTTTTTTGAATAAACACAAACCTAAAAAAGTTATTAATATTATATTTGCATTTATTATTCCTTAAAGATACTATTTTAATTTATAAAATAAATATACTTGGGCACAACCAAATATGAAATAAATGACTAAGTATTGGTTGTACAGGGAATGCAATCCTGAGTTGCCTAGCAGTACACAAATGTTCTATCTTATTACTGTGTATTATATTAATTAAAGTATCGGTATCGGCACCTAAAAAATAGAGTATCGGTATCGGCCTCTTTTCTGGTATCGGTACATCTCTAGTTTATGCCGGAGGGTATGAGAGCGTGCGCGTTTTTGTTTGTAGATGGCTACTAGCAAAAGATCGGAATAGATATACCAAGTTTTTTCGTATTAAAATTGACCTCTGCTTTCCCTTTAGTAATATCAAAATATAGAAAAAATTGAAAATAATAATAATAATAATAATAAATTCATGACTATGATTGTATCAGTGATCCGCTCATTTCTGAGCGCGGTCATGATGTTATCTGGGTATATGTTTTTAAGAAATTGAAGTCGTATGGAGCAGGTAGCCAAAAATCCATTAGGCAACGTGATCAGCTCGAGGTAAAGGAACATCTTTGGCTGGTGATGTAAAAGTTCAACTTCTTTGCCATATTTAGACCAATAATTTTATAGGCGAGAGCTTAACTCCCTTGCATCACGTGTTTTAGTTTGATATATATATATATATATATATATATATATATATATATATATATATATATATATATATATATATATATATATATATATATATATATATATATATATATATATATATATATATATATATATATATATATATATATATATATATTTAATGAACGCCTTGGCGCAGGAGGTTGACTAACCGACTCTCATACGAGAGGACGTGGGGTTGCATCCTCCGCGTAGCAGTTGGAGTTTTATCTACCTGGGGCGAGAATTGAAACTCGACTGCGAGCACATTGGTGGCGCTGGTTTGGGATAGCTGGCCTTAAAGTTAGATTTCTAGTACCCCCGTGTTACCCTCTGAAAAGGGGATAAATCTCGTATACAGGTGTTTTTTTTGGTTTATATATATATATATATATATATATATATATATATATATATATATATATATTATATATATATATATATATATATATATATATATATATATATATATATATATATATATATATATATATATATATAAAAGACAGGATTAATAGGGAAGCTCTGTGGCAGGTGTTAATGGTATATGGCGTTGGTAGTAGGCTTCTGAATGGAATCAAAAGTATGTATGACGGTAGTGAAGCTTGTATAAGAATAAATGGAGTCGAAAGTGACTGGATTAATACTAATAGTGGAGTGAGGCCTGGATGTGTTATATCTCCTTGGTTATTTAATTTCTATATGGATGGGGTGATGAAAGAATTAAAGGTAACGGTGGCAGGGAAAGGTGATAGAATGGAAGAGAGTTGAGGGTGCCCTGCTTATTGTATGTGGATGATTTGGTTTTGTGTGGCGAATCTGAAGAGAGTTTGAGAGGATTGGTAGAGGGATTTGAAAGTAAATGTAGATAAGAGTAAGGTTATGGTAGTGAGTGAGGGGAGTCAGTGGTAGTGAGTGAGGAAAGTCCGCGGTGTGAAATTATGTTAGATGGTGAGCAATTGGAACAAGTATCTTGAGCTTAAATATTTGGAATGTATGTTGTATGAAAAGGGAACGGATGGTGCAGCGTGTAGTAGGAAAGTTGTGAATGGTAGGAGGGTGTTTGGCACAATTTAATCCTTGGTGGATGTAAAGGGACTAACTCTTGAGTGCGCTAGGGTTTTGCATGAAGGTATGATGTTACCTGTGTTAATGTATAGTAGTGAAACTATGGTCTGGAATAAGGGGTATAGATCTAAGGTACAATGTGTTCAGATGGACAATCTTAGATGCGTGTTAGGTGTGAGAAGAATTGATAAAATGAGAAATGATCGCATTTGAGAATTGCCTGGTGTGAAGAAAGGTGTAAATTACAGAATAAACGAGAGTACATTGAGATGGTTTGGTCATTTCTAGGGTACAAATAGGTAGTGGCGGGCCCAGCCCCATCTACCACTATAGAGAGAATTGTGATGGAGGAAGAGGATTAAAAGATCTAGATAATTCGTAAGACAGGGGGGGGAGATAGGAAGACGATGAAAAGATTACGTATGTGACAAGATCACATAGTAGATCAAGGATCGAAGAGATGCACACATTCCTCCTAGCTTTAGTTAAACTATGTTTAAAATTGGCAATAATAGATTTATCTACCAGACAATACCCAGTACCCTACTTCAACAGCTAAAATTCTTGCCATCGTAATTAAATTAATATTCATCCAGTTAACTAATCTTTTCTTTTTGTTTTTTAATAGGAAACATTATAAGTATTGCTTTCTTCAATTTCGCTGGTGTAAGTGTGACGAAAGAACTCTCTGCAACTACAAGAATGGTATTAGATTCTGTTCGAACTCTCGTCATTTGGCTCTTTTCCCTGGCTGTTGGATGGCAGAGCTTCTACTACCTACAGGTGTGATTCTTCATCTAGTTTTTTTGATTGTCAAGTGATAGCCTCTCGAAATTTAAAGCTAAATCACCTGTGTTAAAAATTATAGTTTTTGATTGTCAAGTGATAGCCTCTCGAAATTTAAAGCTAAATCACCTGTGTTAAATTATAGTTTTTGAGTACTCAGCAATTATGGGATTCGAAACCGAGAGCTTTAAAAGCTATGCTTGAAACTTTCTTTTTTGGGAAAGTGGATGGCTTAGTGGATAAAGCTCTCGGCTGCTGTTCACTCAGCGACGCGGAGTCCAGCGTTCGTATCCTGCTGAGGGAGAGTAAAATCTCCTGTGACTCATTTAAGCTAAATCACCTGTGTTAAAAATTATAGTTTTTAATTTTGATTGGCCAGTTACACCTGTTTATATATTTTTATTATAGCATAAAAATAGATTGTAATTTGCTGTTAGAGTGACATTAAGAATCTTTGATAATATTGCACGTTAACACAGTTTTAAATATGATTGTATAAATAAGTATATTTCCTGTTTTAACAGCCAATTGGTTTCTTTGTGTTGGTTGTGGGTATGTTCCTTTACAATGATGTCATTATCATGCCCTTCTTGAGGAGTCGAGGCTGCTGCAGCCGCGGTGATGACTCAGACCTAGTTCCTGTCTACATTGATCCGGAGACCATATCCGAAAGAAGGTAACGTAAAGTATATTTAGAAATGGGAAACTTATTATTATTATTATTATTATTATTATTATTATTATTATTATTATTATTATTATTATTATTATTATTAAAAATATGAATGGTGGTTCTCCTTGTTTTTTAATATTGTTGGGTGCTTTTTTTTTTTTTTTTGATGCAGTTGGCAATTACTATTAATTATTTACCTAGATTCGGTGTTCGATTATAAGTACATGCTATTAGAGATTATATATTCGTTGTAAAAGTGGATTTAATTTTCTTTAATGTTTTTGTTTTTATTCTGTGGTGTTTTTGTAAATTTTTGTATATTTGTGATAAAATTTAGGAAAGATTTTATTTTGTTTACGTTTTGCTTGATATTCCAGCCACTGCTGGTCGCAGTAATTAGTCCGGATCCGGTACTGAAGGAATCCAGGGGGGGGGGGGGGCTTGAGCATTACCATTCTGACCAGGGTTGGCAAAAAGATATGGATATTTGGCTTTTTGGGTATAGTTAATTGGCTATTTGACCCTTATGTGAAAATTATAAGGGTCACCAACCCTGATTCTGACAGATTAAGCCCCCATAGTGTCTGAATAATTGCATTAGCATCCTCATTCTCAACTGTAGACGTTTATCCTCATCACCAATAATAATGGGAATGCCAAAGAAGTCTTAAAGAAGAAAAGCTTTCGCGGTACCTTTGCAAATCTTCGAATAGGTTTGACCGCAGTCAGACCGCGGTCATACTCTCTATCCTTCATTCGCGGGGTTAAATTTTGGGTACCATATTTGAACTGGAAGGTTGAGACAAGTGATTGAAAATTGGTATGACATATTTTTCGTGAAAATGTGTTTAGGTCTTCAAAAATGTTGTGGTAAATAGATTTGGCAAATATTTGCCATATTTAGACTGTTAGACTGAATGTATCTAATATAAATATTTCTTATGGTACGTCTTAGTTTTAAAAGCGTACCTCCCCAAATGTTACTGATTTTCATACATTTTGAATTTGGGGTAATTTTTTGATTGAGGGAATATTAGAAAAAATTTTGAGAATAAACAATAAATCTGCTCCAACCTAAAATGTCTACAAAATATAAAAATGCGACTCTGATAATGGCTTTATTAAGCATGGGTGTATACATTTTTTGTCTAATTACGGAAGGGTGTGTAAGTTTTTTATCTGTGATGAAATATTGTTATCTAGATGGTCGTAATTGTGATTATTCATGGTTAGAAGAAAGTAATTAGGAAATATTGTTTATAAGTGTTTTTGAATTAGATTTTCTCAATGTTGATGATGATAATTTTTTTTTATAAATTGTTTTGTAGTATTGATATGTGTCATGTTATGTGCTTTCGAGTATTAGAAAATTATTGACATCTTCATTTAAGGATGTAAGCAAAATAGAAACTGTAGGAAGTTTTATGGGCCTAATGAGACTGTCCCCGTCAACCCAAAGTAGATAATTTTCTAACCCAAACATACATGCAACATGCAAAATATATATACAAGCCGTGTGTATATGAGCTAAATATTCCAAACAATCGCACACAACGGTTTGTCAAAAATATCATACACAAAGCAAAAACTAATATATTCACCAACATCCACAAAAGCTAATACTATAGTTTTATACTAATTCTATTTTACTAGTTCTTTTGGTTACATAGTAGTTATCTTTACCGCATGATTAACTTTAATAACTAACTACAAACTTGACAATTAGACTTAGTCATGATACTCTGTATGATACCCAGTATGATACCCAGACTGTCCATATACCTATCTATTCCTTTCTTAAATGTTGCAAGTGAATCACAATCAACAACTTTCTGGTGGCAGACCATTCCAAAAAAATAATGACCCTATTACTGGAATGAGTATTTTCTTACATCAAGATGGCATGACTTCTTTATTTTTCTTATAATGGCATGATCCTGGTCTTCCATCCGTGGTCTATAAAGAATTTATTAATCTCAATATTATCGAGGGATGTAAATATTTTGTAGACTTGTATCGCATCCCCACTTAGAAATCTATTTTAAATTCCCTTTGTAGATGTAGCATGCTTTTAAAATCAGATTGGAACATCTTTTATAGATATTTTGATGTCTTGATTTTTTTCATGTTACTAATATTTGGAGACTGTTCATCATATCTTATACCTAGTAGGAGAACCACCATTTTGATAAACATTGTAGAGAGCGGAGGAACGTGGTAATTATAATCGTGGGTGTGGAGCCTGAAAGGAGAAATATATAAATATATTTACTGACCCGGATGGAGCTTCTATATTCTGGCTTCGATATCAGTTCTATAAATGTTCTCACACATCTTCTCAGGGTTGCTTCTCAGAGCAATTAGATTTGTTTTGCCAGCTCTGACTACGGGTTCACAATTTGAAAATTTGCAAACTTCGGCCACATCATATTTAAGTATGGGGTTTTTGCTTCAGCTCCAACTACCTTTGAACCTCCCAATTTTATATTAAAAACATTTTTTTTTGCTAGACTCCTTCTAACAAAAACCTACTCCGGCTCCACCCAAAACCTTTGCAGCTCCGACACTGATTTCACAACCCTTTCCCCCTGATTACAATTTAAATAATAATTTTTAGATTCCTTCAAATATCATTGCAAATCCTCTAATGCCCGTTTGTCTGTCTTGTCATTGTAGGTATTGTCGGTGTCCCGCCACACACGGCTGTGGGGACCGAATCTACGTGTATTGATAGGTGCACTTGTACCTGGTGCTTTGTGTGGTGGTGGTGTTTAAAGTGTGTTTTTTGTTACCAAGAAATTTTCTAGTCAACTATTTTTTTAAATGTGGGACGGGATTTATTAGTGGGGTTTGTCCCTCCCCCCATCTTGGTAAGAACTTTTTTTTCTTTTAGGTATATATATATATATATATATATATATATATATATATATATATATATATATATATATAGCATATATATATATAAAGAGTATATATATATATATATATATATATATATATATATATATATATATATATATAATATATAATATATATATATATATATATATATATATATATATATATATATAATTCTTGGACTCTCTCTCTCTCTCTCTCTCTCTCTCTCTCTCTCTCTCTCTCTCTCTCTCTCTCTCTCTCTCTCTCTCTCTCTCTCTCTCTCTCTCTCTCTCTCTCTCTCTCTCTCTCTCTCTCTCTCTCTCTCTCTCTCTCTCTCTCTCTCTCTCTCTCTCTCTCTCTCTCTCTCTCTCTCTCCTCTCTCTCTCTCTCTCTCTTTCTCTCTCTCTCTCTCTCTCTCTCTCTCTCTCTCTCTCTCTCTCTCTCTCTCTCTCTCTCTCTCTCTCTCTCTCTCTCTCTCTCTCTCTCTCTCTCTCTCTCTTCTCTCTCTCTCTCTCTTTCTTTCTCTCTCTCTCAAAAAAAAAAATTTTTTTTTTTTTTTTTACTCCATTCAAATATCAATATTTGGTTACCTTTGTTGCAAATAAGTCCCCATTACTAGTGCCAATGGGATGGGCATTAGGTTAAGCTTGATACAGTCTTAAGTTCTCTCATATGTTAATTTTGGCGGGAAACTTTGTAAATGTTCTCCTTCAGGCGGCCTAATTCTAAAATATTTTCAATAATAATGATATTTTATTCACCAAGCATTTAAGCTGATAAGGTTTCTGTAGTAACTTTTTCTCACCACATGAACCCATAATAATGATAATAATAATAATAATAATAGTTTTGTCCATACTGTCACTCTTGTGTAAAGCTGCGTCCTCCTTAAAATCTTGCTTTAATATTTAATTATATATTTATTGACCTAATTATTGGGGGGTCAAATAACCCATCATTAATTAATTTATTACTAATATCTATTATTATTATTATTATTATTATTATTATTATTATTATTATTATTATTCTCTCGCTCTCCTTGCATGGTTTCTTTCTTGCCTTTATTTTATTATTTTATTATTATATATTATTATTACAACTTAAAATAATCTTAATTTTCAAATTTTCTAAGGTCGACTCTACTCCAATTTAGGGGAAAGGTTCAAATTCTTTTACTATTTTTTATGCTGAGAATTTGGACTCTTAATCCGATCTCATTTAAGAATTGTTAATATTTTTACTCCAATGTATACTCTTATCTCGAATTTTACTCCACTTTGTTGTACACGGATCTCATCTCAAATTTCACTGTACCTAAATAAAATTTTGAAAAACTCTCTCAAATCTCATTGTATTCATCTCGGAGTTATCACTCCACTATAGATAAACAACTCTACATTAACAACTCTACATCGCGTCTCTAACATATGACGCTGACTTATAAATGTTTCTTATTCCTATATATAATATATATAATATATATAGGTATATATAATAATATATATATATATTATATATATATATATACATATACTCACTATATATATAATTATCTATATATATATATATATATAAATAGCTACATTATCTTTCATCATGTTAGGATAGGGCTACTTGGGGGATATTAAGTCTAGGTTAGGATAAAGTTTTTGTCTAGGTAGACATCAGATTTAAGTAACATAAACGGTTAGGGGCTAGTTTTTTCGGCCAACAGGGATCAGTAAAGGTTAGGGCTAGTTTAACCACGGCAAAGGTGTGACCTTTCGGAGAGTGCAGTGGAGAGAGATAGAGGTTGGCTAGTTTCTTCTCGTTAGATTTGTATTTCAACAATTAAATCTATGTTATATAGCTAACTTGTCTATCTCATCAAGTTAAGGTTTACTTTAAGTTTTGTTAGATATTCAATTAAAATGAAACTTAGTTAATAAAGCTTATATATAATATGATATATATATATATTATATAATATTAATAAATATATATATAAGTATATATTAATTATATACCTAATAAATATTATTATATATACGGCACTATATATATATATATATTATAACTATATTATAATAATATATATATTACATACGCACATAACACACTAATCACAATAGATATATACTATTATAAGCTTTTAATCTTTACCCATAAGCTACATCATACATAATAACTAATCATAAATGAAAAAGGATTTAAATGAAGAGTTTTTTCTCAGTAGAATATTTAAGAATCATAGCACTAGCTCTATAAATATCTGAGATGAGGAAGTTGCATTCAGTATATAGATAGTAAAATCATATTATTGATAAATATATCAGACACAACTACTACTACTGATAAAAAGATTGATTACATATGCAAACGTTATGTATTGGTTCATGAGAGCACGTACTCCTAACACCCATCTGGTTTAAGTTAATATTAAATACATATTATTTTACACTCGAGCTTTAAAATTATTGAAATAGTCTTGAAATAATAGAATTATATATTAGTCTTCACAGATACTACCTCTGAGAAATTCAACCTTATAATACTATTATATTTACATGATAGTGAGTATTTTCAAAATTACTTGAGAGTACTTGATACTTAGTAAACATCTGAGCAACGAATTTTTTTGAGATTACTAATATCTATATTATAACTTATAAGATTATCTAGCTGTTACAAAATTTATAATAGATTAATGCTGTAAACATCAGAAGAGTTTAGCGAATATTCTTATCATTGCATGACAAATTTCATATAGAATACTCTCATTTATTTTATTATAAATTACTTTAAATTTATTTTTACTCTCAGTTTATATGTGTTTCTAAATGTAATTCCTTATATATCGTATAGTTGATGATAGTGTGAACATAGATATGAATAATATTTTTATTACCGTGGTAGTATGGAATATTTATTTATAAAAATCATATCTGATTCTGATATCTTGTAATTATATATATTCCTGATGCTATTAAGAATATTACTCTGAAGTATCATACTCATCCGATATACACTCATAGAACCCAATTAATATATTGAAAGAGGAACACTTATGAAAATTTGAATGGTATGTTCTATCGGAATTATATCGAAACTGCTCTACTGAACCCTCGCTGTAGTATAATTCTTCCTTTGCTCTATAATATTATATTATATAGGTTAATATTGTAACTTATAAAAGTAACTTGAATTTAATCGTTTCTTCATATAATATAAATTAGATATTATATATATCACTGATTCAATATTCTGTATGGAGCTTAATCATAATTATGTAATATATAAGATAGGTAAATAGTACTCCACTATAGATAGAAATACCACACTTTGATGTCCCAGTAAAGTGATTATTTTATAATGTATAGGTCACATATAAGGAGGTACGCTGGTACTTTTCTAACACCGTACCTGATATTAATATAACTTAAATGGTATTACAAAAGGGATAAAGTAACTATTAGTTATTTATCAATAATTATTGGACCTACGAAAAAGAAAACGTATATACAGCAAGCTATATAATATAGCATATACTATATATATATTAATACTAATAATAACTATATAGTATAATATATACTAGCATACTGAGACATCACATGTAATACATATCATATAATTGAGACGCTATCCAAGAAAAGGTACATCATGCGGGTCTATTTTAGGATATGTATATATTAGTGCCGTTGACCTACGTATCAGCTAGCTTTATACACGTTAGTACAATAATGTGTTCTTAGTCTGTCTTGTTACTCGGTCTTTCTCATTATGTTAATATTGTTTAATCAACTCAGAAGCTTTCAGAGTATATAACGCGTCCAGTACTGCTATATGCGTATAGTCGGATTTATAAGTCACACCCTAAGCTGTAAATTGTGTGTGTTTGATATAGAATAATCAATGTATAAAGTATAATATAGGTAGCAAAATAGGTAGTATATAACAGTCGATTATCACGGATCATGAGTAAATCAGATAGTATTACTATTTATATAATATTACATAATTTCACTATATATATATATATTTATAGTATCTTATATATATAATATATATATATAGTATATGTACTACAATTAACTTGTAATATACATATATATATAATTTATATATATGTGAGTATATTATTGAGCGCATATAACTACTCACTGATTCCACACGTAGGTTCAGACTGCTTTTGAGGCGACGCCGGTGACGTCTGTGGAGCTCTCTAAACGCTGATAAATCATTTATCGTAATCGCCTCAATATAGTTTACACATATATATACTATATAGTTATATTTTGTTACTCTATTGTCATATCTTCCTTTAAGTTTTTTACGTATATTTAAAGGTAATTTTCTACTTTATACTACCTAACTTCTACTATAATATATATATATCACGAGGTATTAAAATCATAATTATAATAAGTATAATTTTATATATATATATATATATATTATAAGTATATATTAAGTATATAAAGATTTAGTATATGATATAATAGAATATAATTATTATATTTATCTAAAACTATATAATATCGTTCTCCTTAGAGTATTTCTTCTTTAATAAATTTTGGTTTATTTTTATTAATGGTAAAATAATGTACTCGTCTAAATTATTATGATATAAATTTCTTTAGAATAACTTAATGTTGCGCCATATATAATAAAGTGAGTATATCATATACTATAATACTACTGATCACATATGTTATAATAAATTTTTGTATTGATATTATTCTTACCGTATGAGTTATTATTCTAAAATAATATTTTATAATGTTATAATTTGTTATACCTGATTGATGATTAGTGAGCTATATTCGTATAACTATTATTATGAGCCTTTGCTATCTCCACTCTATACTATATTAATATCAGTATTTATCAATCTTAATATATATATAATTAAATATATATTATATTTATCTATTATAATATATATATAACTAATTATATAATTATCTAAAAAATTCATAAATTTTATTTATATTTCATATTAATTTATACTATACCGCTATAATCATTATGCATTCTTTAAATATAACTCTGAGTCGGCGTGATAATACTGTTGAGTCACGAAAGATGTGAATCGGACCGATCTTGACTAGATGTGAGATTTATGTAGGTAAAGTTGTGAATGAGTCAGGACATGGTGGCTCGGTGCAGATTAAATCGTTGAAGGAGAGAGCTTCCTTCAAATGGACTACAGTCTTGAGCTATGCTAGGTCTTAACACATGAGGGTAGTTGTTAACTGTGTTTTATTCGTTATGGTATTAGTGAGACTATGGTCTGGAATAAAAGTTATAGTCACTGAGTATCAACTGTGTTCAGATGACAATCCTTAAGGGTGTGCTGGTGTAGATGATAGAAATTGAGTAAAGAGAGGAATGAACGTATTAGAGAGTGGTGTGGTGGTGAAGAAAAGGGTAATGAGAGAATATAATGAAAGTATGTGAGAGTAGATGTTTGGGTCATGTGGAAAGGATGAATGATAGTAGGTTGGTTATAGCGGATTTATAGTGGTAGATTCTGTGATTGGGAAGCCGAGGACTGGCTGAGGGAAGGATCTCGAAGAGAAAAGTGGAATTTGAGTCGAGTGAAATTTTCGATTGTCTGAAGAGAGAGAAATGTGAGGTTTGGCAGAGGCGAGATAAAGGTGCATGTATAGAGAGAAATATGTATTGGCGGTTTGTATGGGGGCAATGGTTGTGAGTCCTTCAGCCATGGGCCAGTGGGAATGATTTTACCGGTCTTAACTTGACGAATTTACACTCATAGTAGTATGGGTCGTCGATCTGATCCATGATTTCTTCTAGGGGCTGTGATTAGTTTTGAATATACTGTGAGAGCTCTCACTCAATTTATGTACATTTGGGGGCGGTAAAGGCTGGGGCTTATCTTTATTCGACGTTTGATTACTGTTCTCGCTACATTGCTCTTTACTTTTCCGATGCTTGTACAATGTCACTTAACCATTCCAATCTTGGGATGCAAAGAGGAGTGAAGAAAGAAGAAGAAAGAAATATATATTATGTATAAATATTGTATATATATAATTGATTATTAAATTTATATTATTATTATATATAATTATTATATATATATATTTAATATAGTAATTTAATTTATTATATTAATATACTATTTATATTGCTAGGTATATATATATAATTTTTGCATATTATTATATATATATACTATATATTGTATAATTATTATATTTGTATCTAATTAAGTATAATTATATATATATAGTACTATATATTATATAATTAATATAGTAATTAGTATATATATATTATATTTAATTAGGTATTATTTATATTATATATATATATTATGTATATTATTATATATATATATAAATTATATTTATATATAATTATTATATATATATATATATTATTATCTAATTTACTTATTAATATTGACTGTATTTACGTGACTTCTTTGAAACCTTAAAATAAAAGATTTGAATTATATTTTAATATTAAAGTGACTTGACTGGAAAACCAAGAACTACGACCAAACCTTTCGTTATTTGGTTGAAATAAGACTTAATATTATTAATGAGAAAATTAATTACTTTGTCTGTTCGACTGAGTTTGATAATAAAATACAGCAAACAGTTATTTTCTCTAAATAATCACAATAAAAACTTCGAACGATTATTTATAATAATATTTTTAGATATTTATATAATATTAATATATATATATATATATATAATATATATATTATAGTATATTATATTATTATATATATATTATATATGGTATAATATATTATATATTTCATGCTATATACTATATTATATCTATATTATATATATATATATATATATAATTTATAATATATATAGTATAATTTATATATATGTATTATATATAATATTATATTATATATATATAATATTTGTATATATAATATATATATATATTAATATTATATTTTATATAATATAATAATAATATATATAATAATTTATAGTTATATAGTAATTATTATATATAATATATATATTATATATATTATATAATATATATATATATAATTTATGTATAATATTATATAGTTATTATATATAATATATATCAAATGTTATATAATATTATTATATATATATCATTATTATAGTATATTAATATAATTATTATGGTATACACTGAGTTTATGTGACGATATTATATAAATATTAGTTAAATATTATTATATAGAATATAATAACACATTCTCTAATATATATAAGTATATGTATATATATATCATATATAGATCAAAATTCAATAGGTAATCGATACGTCCACTAATATCTTCAAAATTTTATTTAATCTTAAATAAAGTTTTTATATACTGTAGATATAATATAATAATTACAGTATATATATAATAATTATATATATATATATTTATATATAATTATTTAGTAAATTATTAATATATTATATTATATATTAATATATATTTATTATATTATAATGCTATATATATATATATATATATATATATTATATATAATATTACATTAATATCCTATATTATATATATATTATATATATATTATAATTATAGAATTATTATATTTTTGCAATTATATCAAATACATATTTATATTTTTGATAATACATAGATAAATGATATATATATAATAACTATATATATAATAATCAGTTTTAATAAAAAAAAAATTTAATTTTAATATTTAAAAAAATTTTTTTACTAGATTGTTATGAATTTTAATTTATATTTTTAGTGCCAAATAAATGCATGGCATTAAAGCATTTGTAAGTATAAAAATTATGCAATATTTTTTCAATGTCATAATAACCTATATATATATAAGCCTATAAATATTTTTTTTTATAAAAGAAGCATCTGGCAGTAAGAACGTCGTAACTACGAGATTTGTAGATTTCATAACATCATTTTTTTTAACGTTTTTCTTTCATTTTAAACATATCCCGTTTTTCAAATTTCCCTTAGTCCCATTTTTGATAATTTCCACCATAGACAATTGTTATAAATATTATTAGGCCTATTATTTCATATTTGACATCTTTAGAAACAATAATTTCGAACTATAAATTAATAAATGAATTATTTCTTAACTATCTGCCCAGACAGCATTTCAAACTTGTGTCAAGTTTGATACAAGTTTGCAACATCAAATATGCAAGCTTACTGCAAGATTGTTTTGGCTTTTGAATATCTGCACGTTTGTATTACGCGTGCTAGCTGAAAGTTTTAAATGAAAGTTAAAAACAAGATTCTGAAAATTTAAATTAAAAACAAAGGTTACTAGTATGTACGATCTTTATAATTAGTTAATTAAGGGCCTGTAAAAATAACAAAACAGGTTAACTAAGATGATTCAGGCTAACTATAGATGACGTTGCTCATATAACTCCGTCCACCTATGCATGACGCCAAACTCACTCGCTTTCGTTGATTGGATTCACGATATTAATTCCTAAAGATGGTATCGAACCAGAGCCACAAATGGAAATTCAGAATTTAAACACTGAGCTAAAATCGAAAAGGTAATTGTAACTATATTCCAGCAGCATCTATTTAACATCGAAAATATTTGTTTTTATTTTTTACTAATTTATTTATTTATTGCTTCCGCTATATATGCTCAACGTTTCCTGGTCTGAGTGACGACAAGAAAAAAGCTGGGATATTTGATGGCCCACAAATACGTGTGACACTCTCGATTCTCAGTGATGCTGCCTTTGCTACAAAAATGACTGTGATTGTGTTTGAGGCAAGAGCGTGGAATGCTTTTCAGATGTAGCACAGAATTTTCTGGGGAACAGGAAAGCTAGAAGAGCCACTAACATTGGTCAACAACGGAACTGCTTAGTACAGTTTTCAATTCTTCATAGGAAGATGTAGAATGAGTATAGACAGTTCTGGCGACTACTCTACATTCTCTTACCCTAAGAAAGTTTCCATGGATTAACCTATGGCATGTTAGTAATGAGCCATGGGTGAACGCTTCCATCAATTTCTAAAGTTCTCATGGAAGGACATAACCAGGGCAAGTGGGATATTCACATATGATGGCCGCTTATTGTTGAGCTTGCATTGAGGGATATTCCCAGCGTCTTATTGCTACAGTAGATTCGATCAAGGAAGAGAAAGTTATACTGTCGTAGGTATGTTTTACATTAACTAAAGCCATTCCTTCTATTTACATTCATTGTTTTCCTATATTACTCTTTATTCATGGTTTTTATAATGTTTAACATATAATCCTTTCAAAGACATGTTATCATATCATTGCGATTTTATTTATATCTCTCCCCTACATATATCCAATATATATATATATATAATATTATATTATAAATCTATATTACTTATATCATTATTATAATATATAATACATTAGTAATATAATATTATATTATTAACTATATAATATTATATAATATATATATAGTATATATATATATTATATATAATATTAATTAATATACTAATATAGTGATAAACTATTACGATATATATATATACAACAGAAAAGGTAAAATCAATAAAATTTTCAAAATCTGTGTTACAAAAATATCTCTGAAAATGCATCAACCTCGTCACGATTATCAACAATTTTTGGAACTAGCAAATCAATAATCAATTTCGAAAAATCAAGTCCAAGAAATTTCATGTTTACCCGTGTTATATTAATAAAAATAATAAATACAAAAGTAATAATTATTACTTACCTATAGCAAACCATTCACAGATTAAAAAATTTAAATTAAATGAAATTGAGAAAGTTTCGTAGTTAAAGATATTAAACTAAACTTCATTTGAATTTGAATAGATTTATCTAAGGTTAAAATGACAGAACATTAGCATTTCTCCATTTTCAGGGGATAACCTTTTTCTTGTGGTTTTCATAAATATATCCTCCTGTTCTAAATATTCTTTCACCTTTGACTGATGATGGTGGTGGAGCTAGAGAAGACGGTTATTTTAATATTATTGCTATTTTTTTTCAAATTCATAAATATATTTCCAGTGTTGTTTTTGTATAATAAGAGAAAATCTAATCAATTGTCATCAAACTGTACAAAGTATGTCAAATTATATATTTTTGTTTATTTCTTGATGTAATTCCGGTATGTAACTTTTTACTTTTTAATTATCACCGCTGTTAAAAGAATGGGACTTTCTTTTTTACCTCTCACTTTCTTTTCTGTATGAAGATTTTGGTGCCTCGCACATATTACTTTAAACACAATCCAGTTACACGAAGTGAAAATGGAAGCCTTCAGCTCTCACTTTCCCACACTACGTGAAATCTCGGTCAGCAGAAGAGTCGGGCTCTTTAAACTTTTATACATGCATTTCTTTCCAATGCCTCAACGAATTCAGGACCATATTTTTTCTGATTTATCTAGATCATCGTTGAAAAATTAGCTTGAATCGCCGATCTAAGAAAGTAGCTACACACAAAAGATTTATCAATCATAGAAACTTAGATAAGTCTTTTTTTCGACTGATTTCTTAAGCTCTTCAAAAAGACTGTAATTATTCAACTGAAGCTTTGCCTTTTTAATCGCTTATTTAAATAGATTTAGTGAATAAAATGGAAGGGTCCATTGGGCGAACTGTTACTTCACGTTTAATGCTTGTTTTAGTGATGTTGTCAATGGCTCAAGTAAATATGGAATAATTTTGCCAACTGAAAATCAGGGAACATTTTTCTGATTGCATGCAGCAGCGTATAATGGATAGGGGAACTTTTTGTTCCAATATTCAATCTTTTTTAGCTTTATTTCATAAGTTTTCTTGTTTTCTCATTGTCTGTTGTAGATAACGTTTCTTGAATTTATTTATGTTTCTGTTTTGACATTTTCATTGTTCTTCCAACTTCCCCACAATCCTCCTTCCAACTCATTACTAAGAATTGTATTAATGTTAAAATGAGAGGATTATGAACTTCTTGCAAAGTAAATTAAAATATCTCAACAGACTTCTGAACATAATATTATTGAACTGTTTGATTTAGCCTAGTTTGCAACATGTAAATAAAAACATGAATTGTAGGCAAGAATCGCCATTCTCTCCCTTATACAAGACTAATCCATGTTTTTTTGGTCATTAATCCGTATCACTAAAATGAATTTTATTTTAGAATATTGAAAAATGTTACAAAGGCCCTTATAAAATCTGACAAATGATAAAGATTTTCGCCATTTGGCTAATTTTTCCCCGTTAATATTTTCAATTATTTTTTTGGAAAAATAAGATTTCTTAAATTTTTCAAATTTTTAAATTGAATATAACTTTCCCTTATGTTGACGTAGATTATTGTTATAATTTAAAAGTTCAATATTCGGGGCCCGAAGTAGTTCGGCAAAAGCCGTATATACCGAATATTCGGTATTTTGGCCGAATAGCCGAATTCCGATTTTACACTTTACCGGATTTTAATTTTCTTCCTATATTATATTATATAATTTTAAATCAAACTCAAAGAGTAAACATCCGCATACCGCATCCGCATCCTCATCTACTTTTAAGATCTGCATTCATCCGAATCCTCATCATCTTTAAGATCCCGAAGTACCGCATCCGCATCCGCATCCGCATCCGCCAAACAGTCAATAGTTTGACCTACCGTTCCATCACTAATATATATATATATAATAATATATATATATATATATAATTTTTTTATATCTATAAATATATATTATATAATATATATATATATAATTTTATTATATATAAGTATATATATTTATATAAATTATTATATAATATAATGTTAATAGTAAATAGATATAAATAATATACTATTTTGGACAAAGTTTACTTACGGCTATACGAAACGGAAAGGTCGGAGATCAAATTATATCTTTTTTCACAGGTACTTTTCTCTATGATAAAAAATTTAGATTGTTTCTTATTTTGGTGAATATGATTATTTTTTCTAATTTTTTTCTGTTCTAGGGTCAAAAATTGAGGTTTGGATTTAGGTTAGGATCAGGTAGTGTCAAAGAGTCACCTCTAGGAAAAAAGAAATAATTTCACCCCTAGAATTTCTATTACTAATGTTTACTAGCTTTAAAACCCTACTTATGGACACATCTGATAAAAAAAACAAATAATTTTGAAAAACAAATACAAAATATTCTTTTTTTTTTTTTCATTAAACGTATTTAAAAACGGTTTAGTACTCCATATCATATTTCCTCTTAAAAGAATGAAAAGAGAATATTGGGGGGAATGTAATGCGGATGTTATGTCCGTGAAATTTGGAGGAAGGGGCAGATTTAAGGCATGAAAGACGCTCGACTCGCTCCATTCTCCTCAATTTATGACCGTATATTCGCACGCGAACAAATTAATAGATCAATTAGAAGTAGTTTGGAGATTAATATATATATATAAAAACATGTTTTACTTGGGACATTTTTCGCTTCACCTCTAAAAATCAAAACCTTTATTGTGATTTCGTTTAAAATAACTAAATTCACTTGTATTAACTGCTTCTATATAGAGCATTAGTAAACTTCTAATATATATAATTAATATATATATATATATATATATATATATATAACTATATATATATATAATATTATATATATATATATATATTATATATTATAATATATATAGTATAATATATTAAATACTATATATATATGTATATAGTTTATATAATATGATATATATAAAGTATATAAATATTATTATATATTATTTAATATACATAATAGATATATAATATTATATATATATATAATATAGTAGGAGATTTTCTGCAATAGCCGTCATTATGTATCGAATTAAAAAACTATTATTGAATGCTACAGTAAAACGGATACATTTTTGGAGAGATAAATTTAAAAAAGTTATGTGCTGGAACACTTTTATACATAATATAGGCACAACAATCTATTTAGATATAGAGTTATATAATCATATATATATATATATATTATATATATATATTAAATAATAATATATTTTATTATATAATAATATATAGCCATCTAATTAGAAAAAAGGTAAAAATCATAAACTTTTACAAATCTGTGTTCCACAATATCTCACAAATGCGATGTGAATGCAAAAACCCGATTACATTTTGGCAATTAAATATTAATAATCAATTTCGAAAACCCGTCCAAGAAATTTCATGTTTTACCATACCAGAATATATACCAGGAGAGAAAAGCAAGTTATAATAACTAATTTCTTACGTATGGCAAACCATTCACATATTAAAAAGTAATTGCCGTTGATAATTGAAAAGTTTATAGTTAAAGAAATTAAACTAAACTTCATTTGAATTTGAATAAGATTCATTTCTATAGGTTAAAATGACAGATACATATGCAGTTCCTCCATTTTCAGGGGATTAACCTATTTCTTGTAGGGCTTCATAAATATTTCCTCCTGTTCTAATATTCTTTCACTTTCGACTGATGACGGTGGAGCTGAAGGAAGTATTTATTGCTATTTTTTTTCAAAATATAAATATTTCAGTGTTTTTTCCCCAATTGGAAGGGAATATCATTGTCACACTGGTCAAAAGTAGTCCAAACTTATTATTTGTTATTTCTTGAATGTAATTCGTATGTAGCCTTTACTTTTTTATGTACATAATCACATCGTCAGAAGAATGGGACTTTTCTTTTTTCACTCTCATTTTTACTGATTCATCTGTATGACGATTTTGGTGCCGCAATTTCTTTAAAACAAATAATTCCATTAAAGTAAGTGAAAATGGAACCTTCAGCTTCATTTCCCCACTACGTGAATCATCGTCAGCAGAAGAGTCAGGAGGATTAAATTTTCATGCATTTCTTTCCATGCCTCACGACCCAATATTTTATTACTGAATTAATATCTGATTCTAATGTTGATTAAAATTAGCGTTGAATCGCAGATCCTAAGAAAGTAGCTACACACAAAATATTAGATTTATCAATTAGAAACTTAAGATAAGTCCTTTTTCGATGCTTTCTTATAGCCTCTTCAACGAGTGGTAATTATTCCACTGAAGCTTTTGCTTTTAATTCGCCTTTATTTAAAAATAGATTTAGGCTATTGCTAAAATGGAACTTGGGCGACTGTTATTTCACGTTTAATGCTTGTTTAGGTGATGTTGTCAATGGGCTCCAAGTAAATGGAATACATTTTTGCCACTGAAATACAGGGAACATTTTCTGGATTGCAATTTGAGCAGCGTATATGGATGGGGAACTTTTTTCAAACAATCTTTTAAGCATATGATAAGTTCTGTTCCAGAAGTGTAGAAAACGTCTTGAATAAATTTATGCTGTTTGACATTTCAGCTGCATCTGTAAAGTTTTAAGCTTTACAGCTGCCGTTGCTGAATTGATGAAATGAGAGGATATTATTCTGCAAGTAAATAAAATTATCTTCAACAGACTTCTGACATAATATTGAATCGTGGATGCATAGTTGCAACATGTGAATAAAAACATGAAATTGATAGCTAAGGCCGACTCTCCCTTAGTGACAAGCTACCATGTTTGGGTCGCAGTTATCCGCGTATCACTAACAGGTGAATTCTAATTTTTTAGAATAAGTTGAAAAATGTCAAGGCTCGCTTAATAAAATCTGACAAATGATAAAGATTTTCTCCATATTGGCTAAATAATTTCTGTTCTTATTTTCATTGTTTTTTTTGGAAAATACAGTTTCTAAAATTTCAATTCTTAAATTGAAATAACTTCCTTATGTTGACGTGTAATTTATTGTTTATAAAGTTTATTCTAATATTCGGTGGCCGCGAATAGTTCGGACTTAAAAGCGAATACGCCGAATTATTCCGTATTTTGGCCGAATAGGGCCGAATTCCCGAGATACTTTTTACTCCGATATATTGGCACATCCTAATATTATTATATATAATTTTAAATTCAAACTTCTAAAGAGTAAACATCCGCATCCGCATAGAGCCGCATCCTCATCTACGTTTAAGATTCCGCATGCCGCATCCTCATCATCTTTAAGATCCGAATCCGCATCCGAGCTTTGCCCCCATCCGCAAAGAGTCAAATTTTGACATCCGGTCCATCACTTAATAATACTATATATATATATATAATATATATATATATATATTAGTATATATATATATATATATATTATATAATATATATATAATATAGTATATATATATATATATAGTATATTAGTATATATAGTATATATATATATTTGTGGACAACGTTACCATTAAGCGGCTAATACGAAAAGCGGAAGGATTCGGATTATCAAAATTCTTTTTACACAGTCAGCCGTTCTATTGATAACAGAAAAATAGGGATGTTCTATGTGAAAAATGAATTTGATTTTCAATTTTTCTGCTGACAGTTAATTTAGGTGGTTTGGTTAGGTTAGGGTCAGGTCAGGTCAGGTCACCTCTAGGAAAAAGCCAATTAATTTCACCCCTAAGATCGTTTGCTATACAATGCTATAGTTAGCTAGCTTTAAAACACTCTCTATGGGACACATCGTGATAAAAACATTAGCAATAGATATTTGCAAATAAAGCAAATACGTGTATGCTTCTTTTTTTATTTTTTTTCCATAACGTATTTTAAGAACGGTTTTAGTACTCATATCTATATTTCTCTTGTCGAACATTGAAAGAGAACTATTGAGGCGGGAAGTGTAATCGCGGATGTCCTCATGAATAGTTGGGGGAATAAGAGGGCAGAGATTTAAGGATGAAAGACGCTCGACTCCTCCCATTCCCCCCGATTTTATGACCGTATATCGCACGCAATTAGAAAGTAGTTTGGAAGATTATATATATATAAACAAAAATTATTTAATTACTTTTTCGAAAAGTTATTATTATTCACCTCTAAAAATGCTTATTTTTTTTTTGTGCTTTCGCTTGATATAACACTAAGATTCTACTAATATAACCTATTATTATAAAGACTAAGTAAGCTTTAAGTTATAAGATATACTATATAATATATACTATTAGTAGCTATATGTTATATATAATGGTGTCGAACTTATAATGTTTATTATATATTATATATCATATATATTGATATATATTATAATATAGTACGTACTATTAGTAAGATGATTATGTATAGTATATAATATATACATATATGTATTATATATCTAGTAGTATGAGTAGATATTGGTTAAATATATGTTATACATTTATAATTATATATCATTATATATAGTATTAATGTTTTATAACTATATTTAATGGGCCAATGCTTTAATATAATATAATTAATATTTATTTTATAATAGGTCAAGCGTTTCCATTCAGCCGTCATATGTATCGTTAAAAACTATTGATCGGCTGACAGTAAAACGGAATCATTTTTGGAATCAGAGCGTAAAAAGTTTAGTACTAGGAAACCTTTAAGACAAAAAATATATATATATTATGGTATAAAATGATTATAATATTATGTAGTAATAAAGCGTAGTATATATATTGTATATTTATATAGTATATAATATATAAGTATATGGTATATATATATAATAGTATATATGTTATATACTACTAATATAAGCTTTATATATATATATATAAGCGTATAGTATATTATAGACGGCAGCTCTTGAAAAAGGGTAAAATTCATAAAATGTTTTACACTCTGTGTTAGCACACAAATAGTCTCTCACAATGCGACTTTGATGAATTGCAAAAACTGATTACATGTTTTGTGCCTGGCATCTAGGCACTATCAACTAAATCAATTTAGTAAATCTAAAGAATCTATCTGTGAATCTTCAGTGTTATGTTGAGTGTTCTGAATTTTAAGTAACATAATATTTCGTTACCTATAGCAAAAACCATTCAATATTAAAAATAATTTAAATGATAAATGTGAAGAATAATAGTTTAATGTAGGTACAGGATATTTGAAATTTGAATAGATATCATGCTAAGGTTAAAATGAAACAGAACATTTAGCCAGTTTCTCCGATTATTCAAGAGAGGTATAACCTATTTCGTTGTTGCTTCATAAATATATTCTCGCTGTAGTCTAAATATGTCTTGTCACTTTCGACTGATGAAACGGTAGAGGAGCTGAAACGTCATTTATTGCTATTAAATTTTTTTCAAAATTCATAAAATAATTTCCCTGAATTAAATTTTCACCCACCGCAAGTTGAAGGGATATTTATCATAGTCATGCAACTGGTCAAGGCAGTGAGTCAACACTTATATATTTTGTTTATTTCTTGGATGTAAGATTCCTGTCAGTAGGCCTTTTACTGTGTTTAAATTGTCACAAATAATCACATCGTTCTTAAAAAGGAATGGGACTCTTCTTTTTCTACCTTTCACTTTCTTTTCTGTATGAAACGAATTTTGGTGGCGGCAGAGTTCTTTAAAATAACAATTTCCTCAGTTAAGAAGTGAAAATAGGATACCGTTCAGCTTCACTTCTCGCCTACGGTGAACACATCCGCCCTCGGCAGAACGAGTGTCAAGGAGTTAAATTTTCAATAGCATTTTCTTTCCTATGCCTCTTAACGACCAATATTTTTTAGCTGTTTATATTCTGATTCATGTTGAAAAATTTTAAGCTTTGAATCGCGAGATCCGTAGTAGAAAGGTTAAAGCTACACACAAAAGATGATTAACATAGAAACTTGAGAAAGTCTTTTCGACTGATTTCCTTAAGCTTCTTTCCAACGAGTGTAAATTAATTCCACTGAAGCTTTGCCGTATTAAATTGCCTTATGTTAAAAATATGTAAATTGGAGTTGCTAATGATGGAACGGGAGTCTTGGGCGACTGTGTTACTGCTCAACGTTTTTAATGAGTGCTGTCGCTCTCCTCCTATAGTGAGTGTCAATGGCCTCAGTAAATTGGATATAATTTTTGGCCACTGAAAATGGGATTGGAAATAATACATTTAATGGTACATGTACCGGGTACATGGATCGGGCGATACTTTTTAAGTTCAATTGTAACTAGATCTTTAAGCATACTCGAATAAGTATCTAGTTAGCCAGCCGCTCGGTTAGAACGTCTTGAATTGAATTTATTTGCTGTTCGTGACACTGTGTCCACTGCATCTGTAAGTTTGTAAGCTTTACGAGCTGCCGTTGCCTGAAATGATGAAAATTGATGAGGATATCTGCGTTCTGCAAAGTGAATCTAGAGAATGATCATTTTCAATCGAGAGAACTTCTGACAGTTAATTTTGTAATCGTGGATCAGCAATAGTGGTGCAAGCTATGTGAAATAAAGAGATAGAAATGTGAATAGCCGAAGTCCACTACTCCCTTTATGACAATGCATACTGTTTTGCGTCCATTTGATTCTGCCGAGTATCACTAAACCTGATATTTCTTTTGTTGTAGAATATTGGAGAAAAATGTCAAAGGTCGCTTATAGATACTGACAAATGATAAAGTTATTTTTTCCAGCCAAGTGGCTACATCAAGGATTGGCTATAGCTACTTATATTCAGTCTCTTTTTTTTGGGAATAAATAGAGTGCTTCTTAAAATTCTCAATTTATTAAGATTGAAATATAATTTCCCATATATTGTTGAAACAGCTGTGTAAATCGTTATGGTTGTTTAATAAAGGATTCAAGATGTTGCCGAATAGTTTCGGCAATAGCCGAATATACCGAATTTCTGGTATTGTGTTGGGCGAATACGGTCCGAATTCCGAATACTTACGCGAAGTATTTGGTCACATATGCCCTAATATTAATCAGCTGATAATTAGTCTATTCTTTAAATTCAAACTTCAAAGAGTTACAGGCAACATCCGCATCCGCATCCGCAATCCTCATCTCATCTATTAAGATGGCCGCCATCCGCGATCTCAATCATTCTCTTAAGGATCCGCATCCGCCATCCGCATCAGCATCCGCATCCGCATACCGCATGCGCATCCGCAAACAGTCAAAGTTTTTGGACAATCCGGCGATCCATCAACTAATTTATTGTAATAATGTACTATATATATATATATATATTTAAATATTTATATTTTAGCGAGTGTTATCATTTATACCAATTTAGTTATACTATATGTATTTAATAAAATATAAGTTTACGAACCAGACGGTCTTTCTTAAGTGATGAAAGTTTTAGTATATAATAGTCATATATACTTTTCTGATAGCGTCTATAGTAGTATATAGTATAAAGGGTATGTCTCCGTATAGGCTATTATATGATACATACGTATTAGGTATATAGTATATTGAATATAGATATATATAAGTATATATGTTGTATTATATATATGTATAGTATATATATATATATAGTATAGAGGTATTAGTAAAATATATATAAGGTATTAGTTTTTGGACAAAGTTAACTTAACGGCTTCACGCAAACGGAAGGTCGGATAAAGATTACTTTTTTCACAGGTAGCCTCATGATACATAAATAGATATCTTCAAAAGGGTGAATTATGAATTTTTTTTCATAGTTTTTTCTGTTCAGGGGTCGGCAAATATGAAGAGTTATGGTTAGGTTTTAGGTCAGGTCAGAGTCAGGTCACCTCTAGGAAAAGAAATTAATTTCATCTGTCTATACGTAATGGGCTTTGTTGACGTAGCTTTAAAACACTCACTTATGGTTGGACACATGTGTCAGAGTAAACGTCAGATACAATATATATTTGAATAAACAAATGACCATTATCTTGATTTTTCGGTTTGTGTTGCATCAGACGTAGTTGCTAAAAAGGCTTTAGTACCTGCCATATCATAATTTCCTTGAAACAATGAAGGAAAGTAGAATATTGGGGATGTAATTTACGGATGATCATGGAAGTTTTTGGGGAAGGGGCAGATTTAAGGTGAAAGACACTTGGCGAACAAAACCTTCCATTTACCTCCTTTGCAAATTTAATGAGCCGTATATATCTGCACGCATTTTGACTGAAAGTTAGCTTGTTGGACAGTATTATATTATTAGATGAGGTTAATACGTGAAAATGTTAAATTAACTTTTTCGCAGAAATTTTCGCTTTCACGCTCTTAAAAGTGCTATTGTGTTATTTGTGCATTTCGCTGTGATATAGGGCTACTAAATTTATACTAATCAACACAATCACTCATTAGTGGTGTAGCCGTTAAGTAACTTCTACTAATACTCATTATTATTATATATAAGTCAAGTTATTATACTAAGTAAGTAAGTAAGTGAGTAAGTATATATATATAGTAATATACTCAGTAGTATTTATATCTATAGTATATAGATTATAGTATATATTCATAGTACTTACGTTGTCGGAGTAGTGTCTCTAGCGTTTAGCCATTAGCCGTCATGCTGATGGTTATCTTACAATAAGCTATTAGATGCTACAGTAAAACGGAAATACATTTTTGGAATCACGTGAAAATTTAAATTACTCAGCAAGCACACTTTAACATAACAAAAAAAAGCGCGTTTTTTAAAAAGTCTAATAAAATGTAACAAGTAGTCAAATTCTGTTAAACTTATGTTTTAACTCTAGAACGTACCGTTGATACGTGCCCCTTTAAAATAATGGGTGGTGCTTTAAAACTCACAGAATAACCGTCAAAGGGTAAATAGCATACAGCAACCAAAGTGGCAAGGGAGTCGGGCGTCTCTCTTACCTTCGCGCTTCCGGGAAAACTCACGGGGTAGGACTTCGAGGTTCCCCCGCGCTGCCGGGGAGGTCT
>JABUQX010066374.1:0-5000 GCA_015478945.1 Trachelipus rathkii
AGAGAGATTTTAAAAACTACACTCCTACAATCTCCTCATTCTAAAACACCTTCAAACTTTCCTATCTCTTTCGAACGGTTCTCTCGTCTCTCCTTTGACAATATAAACATCCTTGGCCTTAACATTATCAAAAAAATGTCTTGGAAACCTCACATCAGAAAGGTTGATAGGGCGGCCTCAAGGAAACTAGGAGTTCTGTTTAGACTGCGAGACTTTCTTTTCCTCTTTTCTCATTACTCCAGCTAATACATAGTGGCCTCACCGTGCGCTCTTGTATGAGTACTGCTCTCCATATCTGGGGGGGCCTGGTGTCGACCCGCTTTTGACAGGGTCGAGGTCAATAAGCCAGAAAGGACTTGATAGAAGCTGTTCCGTACTTTTTCCTCTTCTCTTGACCTCTATCTTTGCGGCGTGATGTTGGTGCTTTATCTCTTTTCTATAGGTACAGCAGCGGCAGGTGCTCGAGGGAACTTATCACTCGCGTACCACCCCTTTGCGACGCCCTCGTAGCACTAGAGGTGCTGTGTCTGCGCATGGGTTTTGTGTGGATATTGGTAACTCCAGGCTATTTCGCTGCGGTGCTTCCTTCTTTTTCCTGCCACCTCGGTTCTGTGGAACTCTCTTCCATATTCTGTGTTTCCTGCTGAATTTAATCTCCCCCACTTTAAAGCCTGCGTCTGGCCAGTGGATGAAATTTTGGCTTGCAACACCCCCACCCTGAATAGGGCTCTGCCCATGAGTGGTGGTGACAACTGTAAAAAAAATTAGTTTAGTTACGGATAACGCATCAAACATGATCAGTACGATTGAAAAATTAAATAAGGGGCAATGAGGATGAGGAATTCTAGGGAAGCCTGTAAAGTGTACTGATTATTGAATGTCAAAAAATGAAAGAATAATAAGTTTGTTTCAGAATGAGCTTGAAGTAAAACTATGAAAGACTGATGTTCCGATGACGTTACATTGCACACAGTGAAATGTGGAGTTCATACTTTACACTTAGAAATGCGTGATGGTCTCCACAATACTCATACAGTAAATCTTATAAGCAAGGCGAGACAAATAGCAAAAGCAGCACGTACCCCAAAAGTAATAGAAGTTTAAAGAGTCAATCTGGAAAAGTGGCAATCTTAGGTCAAGAAGACAAGATGGGAGTAATCATTCTTAATGCTCTAAGCTTCTGTACTTAAGATTATAAGTAGTATGTATGATGGCTGCGGTAACTTCCTGAAGCTTTCTTCTTTCGACCAGTCAGTGGGAACCAAATGAAACCCCTCGAAGAATTATTAAACCCCCCATCTTTAAGCAAAAAATACTCAATCAGAAAGACTTGACTGCAGGAAAATTTTTAAGAGAAGGAATTTTAGCAAATGACAAAAATTCCGTGAAAGAAATGTTAACTGAAAATAAAATACTTTTGTCTGCCATCTTTGTGTTTCAGAATCTTTCTCAGAACTGAAGATCTAATATTAAAGAACTAGGAGTGCTCTTTGTGAACTAGGACTTAAAATGAATAACACTATCGAACAGAAATTTGGGTCGGAGTCAGATTAGTTCAGCAGTTTCAGGAATCCTCCCTTGTAGTATTTTGTCAGATGAAGATGAAGAAATCAAATTTGACAGATAATGGAAAAATTGGAGCTTGCAGAAAAGCGATTGAAAAAAACTATAAAGACAATCTACCAGTAAAAGACTATTCAATCTAAAAATCCTCTGAAAATAAAAGGAGAATTTCATAGGCATTAATTAGATGGAACAATGAAAAATCGACCGGAAATCATCAAGTTAAAAGTTAAAAGAGGCAATCAATTGCTATCATAAAATTTCGCAATATGTCGCTTGCACAATTACAGCTTTGCCTCCTATTTAAGTGAACGTTGAGAGCTTATTTTGCTTTAAAAATAATAAAAACGGATCTAAGGACATCGTTAAAAGAGGATTTTATTGATGAAAGTTTTAAATTTTTAAGAGCATTGTTTTGAATAAATTATCTTATACATATGGTCAAGGCTGTTCAAAGAAATATTATTTTACATTCAGGAAGAAAGGTGAATTTATTAATATATATATAATAATATATATAATATATATATATATATTTATATATATGATATATATATATATATATATATATATATATATATATATATATATATATATATATATATATATATATATATATATATATATATATATATATAATATATATATATATAATATATTATATATATATATATAATATATATATATATATATAGATATATATATATATAATATATAATATATATATATATATAATACATTTTTATGTATAAATAATATATTATATATATTATAATATATATATAAACTGTTTTTGAATAAAATTATGTTACATATGTTCAGGCAGCTCATAGTTCAATGAGGAATTATTTTAAACTTTAGGATGAAACTAAAATATAATTTTTATGCTTTTTAGAAAAAAAAATTAATAAAATTATATTACGTAAATGTACAGGCAGTTCATCGTTCAAAGAGGAATTATATTAAAATTTAGGAAGAAAGTGAATTATTCTTTTCCTGTATTTCTTAAAATTCTTATTTTCTATAAAATATTTCCTGTTTTTAATTCTGTTAATAAAGATGTCATTAACAAACATTTAATTTCATCATACCATCAAAATTTTGTAACATAATTAATGATTTCATAACTGTAAATGGAGAAGGAATTATAACTAGGGGTCGGAGCCGGAGCCGGAGCCGGAGCGGGAGCCGGAGCCGGAGCCGGAGCCAGAGCCGAAGCCGAACAATTTTAAAATGCCAGAGCCGGAGTTGGAGCCGGTAATTTTGAAATGTTGGAGTCGGAGCCGAAATTTTAAAATGCTGGAACCGGAGCCGGAGTCGGAACCGGGTAATTTCAAAATGATGGAGCATGAGCCGGAGTCGGAGCAGGAAAAAATTTGCCGGCTCCACAGCAATGCCCCACACACTTGTAAAGTCGCTCATGTATAATCATGTATAACCCCATCCACACATTCGTTGTTGCCCCAATCCTAGAATAGTAACAAGTTTGAAAATAATTCTGAATTGTATGTAGTTTTTTAAAATGAGGTAATAAAACTTTAGATACATAATAGATTTTTATTTGCTCTACATCATAAAAGAAATTGTACATGAGATAGTGAGAACTGCTGATGGGAAGAAAAATTTGCAAATAAGTGTGGGAGCTAGGTAACTGTTTTTGTGCTTGAGAAGCCGAACGAAATGTGGAGGGTGGGTAAAGATATGATTATTATTATTACTATCTGACCAAGTAATACTGAAATATGTCTGTTTATAATTAAAAAGCCTAGGATTGATAACATAATTCACTTGTGATTGAACAAACTACGAACTCATTTAGTGGTAGTTCTAGTAATGTTGATGATAATTCAAGCGGTATTGAGGCCAATCCTGTTAACTATGGTAAATTTAGCAGTGCTGCTACTTGGATATAAAGTACCAAGAGGGAAAATGTCCTGGATATTGGAAATTACATAATTGGAACCAATATTAAAATGGACTAAAGTTTGACTTATTAACAAAATCGTACAAACAACCAATTACGTACAATTTTAAAGATGTTGATTGAGGGAAAGAGACATTTTCTTTATGTATGACCACATCTGCACAATTCTTGGTTAGCATATTATAAAATATTGAAAGGACCGTTTTGTAGATTGTGTGTCTTATTTAGACTTTCTATCAAAAAAGGTATATTGGGCTCATTTATCGTAAAACTATTTAGAAAATATAAAGACATGCATTCACGTGCTAAAGCCCATGTAAATTCAGAATGGCATAAAGATGCCTCAGTAACAGCAAAAAATTTCAAACGAACAATATTAAATAAGCGTGTTAGTTCTAACTGAACGACTGCATGCTGCTGAGCGCTTATTTATTAAAAAAAAAATAGGCAAAAATTGGTACCTATAATTTCTACCTTAATATTTTGTGGCACCCATGATATCGCTATTGGAGGTAGCACTTCAGATTCCGGCAATTTTTCCGATTTCCTTAAGTTCAGAGTAGAAGCTGGAGATGTTGTTCTTGTGGAACATTTGAAATCAAGCGGAGCAAAGGCCAAATACACATCCACATATGATTCAGAATGAATTTCTATTTATTTGTGGAAAGTTGATATCCAATCAAATTGTGAATGAAGTAAACAATTGTGAATATTTCTCCCTTTTAGCAGACGAGACAACAGACATATCCGGGAATCAGAACAGCTATCGAATTGGTAGTTCGCTTCGTTGATAAGGATCTCAATGTATACGTGAAGAATTTCTAGGCTTTGCTCCTCTTGAAAAACTGAAAGCTGAAGGTATAGCAAAAGCTATATTGTCTACTACACAAGATATATACAATTAAAATATGAGTAATCTTGTGACTTGGGTTTGATGGTGCTCAACCAATCGCTTGCAAAGAAAATGGAGTTCAAAAGTTAATAAGAGATCAGTACCCCAAACCCAAATTTTTTCATTGTTGTTTCCATCGTTTAAATTTAGTTATTCATAACCTAAATGCTGTTCCAAAATTTATAAAATTTTTTAGGGAAAGTACGTACCGCAGAAATTTAGTAGCAAATATACCATTGTTATGCGAAACACGATGGTCTGCCAAGTATAAATCGATTAGGATATGTTTTGAACATTTTGGCCAAAATAAAATTATCATTAGAAAATCTCTTATCTGATCCAGATGTAACGCAAGTCACACGAACTGCAGGATGTCAGCTTTCATCAGCTGCAGGAAGTCCTACATTTCTCAACTGTTTATTAATCATGACGAAATATAGTTCGTACTTGGAGCCTATAGTAAATATTCTTCAAAACTAAAGTAATAAATTTGGATGAGGTTCATTGTCACAGAAAAATTTTGCATTATTTTCACTTCTATCGGTTTTTAAAATATTTAAGTATCTTTTTAAAGGAATTTTTAAAAAAAAATCTAAGAATTTTTGTGAAGATTTTTCATTA
>JABUQX010066374.1:15000-23379 GCA_015478945.1 Trachelipus rathkii
AGAACCAGTGAGTGTACGAAGGGTTTGATGTAGGTTTACGATATATGTCAAATATAGGTAACTGATCTTTTGTCCAAGTTATTTGTAGATCTAGGAAATGTATTTTGTTATTTTCAGAGGTTTCTATTGTAAATTTTATATTCTCATGTATACTGTTAATAAAGTTTAAAATTGTGTTTGTATTTATTGTTCCTGGTATCATGGCAAACACGTCGTCTACATATCTAAACCATATTACTTGTGGAAAATTTGGAAAAATGTGATAGGTTTCTATTAATTCCATAAAGATGTTGCTGAATATTGGTGATAAAGAGGACCCCATACATAAACCTGAGACTTGTTTATAGTATTTATCTTGGAATGAAAAATAAGAATGGTCAAGTGTAAGTTGGATTAACTGTTTAATAATCGGAAAAGAATGTTGTAAGTTTATATTATTTTGAGAAATATGTTGTTCCAAAAGATTTAATGTATAATCAACGGGTACTTTAGTAAATAGAGGGGTCAGCCTCCCGAAAGCAACATGCATGTAACAAAAAAACTATAACAACTACAGGAAAATAAATAAAATTTTATTAATCAGAAGACATTTTTATCCATGAAATTAAAAAAAAATAACGCTTTTGAAAAATTTAAAATTGTTAAAAATGTTGGAAAATCTGTATGATAATGATCATTTTTTTTAGAACGAAGGAGCTCCATCGCTACAAGTGAACGTCAAAGATGCTAAATGTCGATTTTTTAACTAAAAGATATCCCAAGGGTAAACCACAAAGATGGACAGAGTCGGGGTTTCTCGGCCTACCGGGGGACGACGGGGGAGACTTCATCCCCCCCCTCTGTCCCTCCGTCGCTCGAACCACCCCCCTAAAAAGGATAAAAAGAAAAATTACAATTTTTCTCCAGAGCATAATAAAAAAAAACAATATTTGACAACTCTTGCTCTCGTACTACTGCCGAAATGGAAGGTTAATGATAACGTACGCTGCCAGCCCTAACATTATTATGTAAATTTGACAACATCTTTTGGTTTAAATTAAAAAATAAATTTTTAAATAAAATAATTTTTTTTTTAAAGTTTCATTCGATGAAATTGCTTGCTGAAATCAAAAATGTTATTGTTCCAAAAGATTTAATTTGTAATCAACGGGTACTTTAGTAAATAAAGAGGTGACATCAAAGCTGACTATATTATAATTTGAAATATTTTTTTTGTATAAAATGCTCCGAGTTTTTTAAGTGGGCAGTCGATATGTTACATAAATGAGGTTGTAGTTTTTAGGCTAACCATTTGGATAGGTTTTGGGTTATACAATTGATGTTGGATATTATGGGTCTGAGAGGTATGTTTTCTTTGTGTATTTTGGGAATGGCGTAAAAACGGGAGAGAGTGGGTAAATAGGCTTTAAATTTTTCTTTTGATAACTTCATAATTGGCTTTTAGTACATTCACCACGCTTCGTTTTTTACTTTTAATCCGCTTGCATCACCTCTTCATCCACCACTCACTGTTAACATTCTTACTTCCTACTTTAGCACACACACACACACACAAAACACACACAACACACACACACACACACAACACACACCACACACACACACACAACACACACAACACACACCACACACCCACACACACACCATCACACACACCCACACAAACACACACACACACACAACACACACACACACACACACACACACACACACACACACCACACACACCTCACAAACATATAGCTTAACATATATATAACCATAATATATTATATACATATAGTATATTATATATATAATATATAATATATATATATATATATATATATATATATATATATATATAATAGTATATATATATATAGAATGAGAGAGGAGAGAGAGAGAGAGAGAGAGAGAGAGAGAGAGAGAGAGAGAGAGAGAGAGAGAGAGAGAGAGAGAGAGAGAGAGAGAGAGAGAGAGAAAGAAGGATGCAGCATATCCGAAGCATTGAGATTATCCCTTATTGGAGATATATGTAGTGTTGGAGTATCAGGGTGCATTCCAAGGCAATCCAGTACTCATTGGTTCGTCCCTCTTGCGCTCATCTCCACATTCTACTTACACTTAAGTAGGTTCTCATTTATCACACACCATAAACACTATTACCGACAACACTTCCCTTCACAAAACAAAAATAAAAGATGGCATCAACACGACTAGCCTCGGAGATGCCAAGATGGATGGCTTTCAAAAATAGCTCCTTCCCTATCATCACTAAGGAGTTGATGGCCTCCGGTGGTGGTGTCGTTGCAGTCACTGAATTACTGGCCTGCTCTGATGCGCGGTCCTTTTTCATCATAAATTTCCTCAACCCTTGCGGCCTTATTTTAGTTCTCCCTTTATTGAACCCCACCCCTCTTCCTCTAAACCTCTTCTCATATTTTTAACCCAAACGCAGATGTTGAGGTTGCTAACAGAAAATCCTACTCTGTTCACTCTTACTGTCTCTATTTTCAATTATCTGCCAAGGGTGACAGTTGCGCTTAAGTGAACAAAGATGTTGCTTGTTCTCGTACTCTGACTTGAAGTCTTCCAAATTTTCAACCTTATGACTCAAGCTCTCTGGTCAATCTTCTGCTAAATTCGTCTGCTCTGTATATATCTATTTTCTAACTCAACTGATTATTCTTTGACTAATTAAGCTCAAAATTAGAACACATTCTCTCTTCCAAAACCTTTCTCTGAAATCATCACATTTGGTGATGTTAACTTTCATCACAGCCAATGGCTTTTCCTCTAACTCTCAAGATACAGCTGTGAACTTGCCTACCACTTTTCTATCCAGAATGATCTCGAACAAATGGCGCAGCTCCCTACTCATATCCCTGATAGTATTGGAGATGAAACCAACATTCTAGACCTTTCCTTAACTTTCAATCTTTCTCCTTATTCTGTTACACTCTTTTCTTTCCTCCTCTTTGTTCCTCCGATCACCTTATATATGTTTCCTGTTCTACATCTTCAAGACTTAGGCAGGAAAGGCCTTTGCCTACGATGAGAAATTTTTTTTGGCACTATGGTGCTGTTCAAACTTACGGTCGTACTTCTTTGATTTCACATGGAATGACTACTACTTCACTGGCAGAGGTTCCTGGCATGGCATGGAGGAGTACATTCTATATTCTTTCCTTTCAACTATACCAAATAAACCTTGGTTTAACTTTGCTTGTTCTCGTGTTACAAGTCGGATGGACTCTGCTCTCGGGGATTACTAAAAACTCTTTCCTCCGTAGAAAAGTAATAATCTTTCTGGCTCCTCTTCCTTACGCTCGTTCTGGTATTTTGCAAAATATGTCGACTCTAATTTTGTTTTTCTCTTTCCCTCCTTTAGTTTCTTCCTCCGGCACTTCTTCTTCAATGTCTTCTGCTAAAGTTGAACTTTTCTCTCAAGCCTTTGCTGGTAATTCTATCTTAAACGATTCCGGAGCTATTCCTCCTTCTCCACCCCTTCCGACTCATTCATGCCTAATATTGCAAATTTCCTCTAAAGATATTATTTCTGTTCTCTCTGAACGTAACACTAAGAAGGTGTACGGTCATTATGGTATTCCTCCTGTGGTTCTCAAAACTTGTGCCTCCGAGCTTGTACCCTATCTTGGTAAGCTATTCCGTCTCTATCTTTCTACATCGACCTACTCCTCTTGCTGGAAGCAAGGGTTAATTCAGCCTATGCCGAAAAATGGAACTCCTCTCAACTTTTCAACTATCATCCTATCGTTTTAGGTTCTATTCTTTCAAAGGTTTTTGAATCTATCATTAACTGGAGGTTTGGAAAAATCTTGTTTCAGATTTTCGGTCTTCTTCCCTTCGGCATTTCGGCGAATCTATCGCAGTGTCGCTGGGCATATCGAAAGTCTTCGATAGAGTCCGGCACAAAGCTTGGATTTCTAAACGTCCCTTTTTCGGTATCTATTCTTACCTCTGTGACATTCTCTTTGACTTCCTTTCCAGTCGTTCTATAGCAGTTGCTGTAGATAGCCACCGTTCATCCTTTCAATCTATAAAAAGTGGTGTTCCTCAGGGTTCTGCTCTATCCCAACTTTCTTTCTATACCTTCATCACTTATTCATTCCTATGCTGGCGACTCCGCCATTCATTACGCCTTTCATTTTGATTGACGTCTTTCAAAAGAACAATTAGCTCATGCAAGAAGGGCAGCCTTGGAGCAACTAACTTCTGACCTTTTTCGAATTTCTAAATGAGGCATTGAAAAACTCAATTACTCGATCTTTCTACTCGTCATAGTCTTCTACACAACCATAACATCTTCAAGAACACAAAACTAAAACCTTTGTTTGCCCATAATATTCTTCGTGTTTCTTTTTCTCGTGAATTTAATTGGAAAGATCACAGTAATTCTTTTTCTAGAGAAGCTTCTAGGATATTGGGTGTTCTTAGCCGCCTTCGAAATTTCTTCACGTCAACCCAGTTGCTTGATCTTTATTAGGATGTGGTTCTTCCAATTTTAGTAAACGCAGGGCATTTGCATGCGCTACGTCGAATAGATCGTCAAGGTTAGATGTAAACAGCGTTATGTTACCTTTCTGAGTCTGTGAAGTTCATTTACAACTTTTGTGTAGCCTTTTCCATTCATCATAGAGTACTTTTAGCTTCTAAACACAATTGTAATCCTGTCTTGTTGGGATTCGAGCCTTGTTCCAGAAAATAATGACCTCATTTATAACATCTATATTTACTTTCTCGTAAATTCATTTTAACTTCCCTCATATTAAAAAAGCAAAAAACTTGATGAACCGATGGCAATTTACTTCCTATGATTTGAGGAGCGTAATTTTCAATCAGATAGATATACATTTGTATCTTTCGTAAAGTACGTTTTATTGACATTTTTAAATTACTTACAGCAATATATTCTGAAAAGGAACAGAAAAAGATTGATTAAGTGACAGTGCAACATGTTAGTTGGATAATGAATAATAATTTTAAGTTTTTGATATGTGACAGCTCATGCGCTCCCATATTATTCAATTTGGTTAAAACTTCAAAGGATTCCATATCTCTTAAAACGGAACCATTTTGGAGGGAGAGAACAAAAATTTTTGTTGGTCGAAAAGTAAAGGCTACCCTAATGATATATATATGATATATATATATATATATTATTAAGCAGCATTATAGCAGCAGCAGCAGCAGCAGCATAAAGAGCAAGCCTAATATATATATATATTGGTTATATATATAGTATATTATTGCTAAGTATAGTTGTTGGTTATATATTATTATTACAGTATACATATATATTATTATTATATATATATATAATATATTATGCTATATATATATATATATATATATAGTTATGTTATTATTATTACATATTAAAATTATTATATTATATTACTATATTATATTATTATTATATGTTATATATATATATATATATACATACATACTATATAGCAAATTATAATATATATATTAATAGTTATTACATATATATGTTACTATGCAATATTGTTACATATATATATATACATATATATATATATATATATATATATATATATATATATAAAGATATATATATATATATATATATATATTATTCAAGGAGAAACTCAAGCCAGAAAAATAATGACATTATATATTATGATAATATTATATAATAATAATAATAATAATAATAATAATACTGACACAATAATAATATTAATACATATTATTATTAATAATGACATCAATAATAATAACACACACACACACACATAATAATAATTAATAATAATAATAATAAACCCCTTTCGTTTCATATTCCCAATGAAATCTTTATTCAAAATTAGGTTAATATAATTATATAGTTAATATAATCTGTCTCTCTGTCTGTCTGTCGTCCCACCTATCTATCTATCTATCTATCTATCTATCTATCTATCTATCTATCTATCTATCTATCTATCTATCTACCAACCTTTCTTTCTCTATCTATTCATTAATCTGTTTAACTTTATATCTGTCTGTCTGTCAATGTGTGTGACAACATATCTATATATATCTATCTTTCTTTCTTTCTCTTTTCATCAATCTATCTGTATAACTGTGTGACAATCTGTGAGACAACATATCAATCTATTTATCTATGTATCTATCTACCAATCTATTTATCCATCCATCCATCTATCTATCTATCTATCTATCTATCTATCTATCTATCTATCTATCTATCTATCTATCTATCTATCTATCTATCTATCTATCTATCTATCTCTTTTCATCAATCTATCTGTATAACTGTGTGACAATTTGTGAGAACATATCAATCTATTTATCTATCTATCTATCTACCTATCTATTTATCCATCCATCCATCTATCTATCTATCTATCTATCTATCTATCTATCTATCTATCTATCTATCTATCTATCTATCTATCTATCTATCTATCTATCTATCTATCTATCTATCTATCTATCTATCCATCCATCCTTCTACCTTTATACCTTTCTATCTTTCCGTTGTTTACATATCTTTGTATCTATTTATTTGTCTATCTATTATTATTATTATTATTATTATTATTATTATTATTATTATTATTATTATTATTATTATTATTATTATTATTATTATTATTATTATTATTATCATTAGTACCAGTAGTAGTATTGGTGGTGGTGGTGGTAGTAGTAGTAGTATTGATATTATTATTATCGGTATAATCAACTTTGTACAATTACAAGTATATTTAAATTGTCATTATCATTAATATAAGCGACACAAGTTGTGATGATTCCTAGTATATTAAAAATCTCACTAATGACTCACATGTGACCTATTATTTTTAAGCAACATATCACAGATTGTGAACATATTTAGAATCTTTTTTTCTAACCATGGCACTTGGAAATATCTATCTGTTAATTTGTTAGCAAATATTTTGCGCACTATATAGTTTTAAATATTATTATTATTATTATTATTATTATTATTATTATTATTATTATTATTATTATTATTATTATTATTATTATTATTATTATTATTATTATTATTATTATTATTATTGAGAAAATTTAGATCAGCGTCAATTTTAACGTACTTTTTACAAGTTAATTCTTTCTATTCTCCTAAATAACTTTATTTTCAGAAGAAAATTTGGACCTTAGGTACTTCTTGCAATCATTTCACTTTTTCTATGAATTAAACAAATTCGGACGAGTTATTTTACTTAGAAATAAAATTCAATATTGTGAAGCTTTAAAAAAAAAAAAAGATTATAACGTGTTCTTTATATATATATATATATATATATAGAAAGAAAGAGCATATATATATATATATATATATATATGCTATATGTTAGAGCAGAAAGGCAGTACAGTTGAGGTGGCAAGTATATATACATATATGTTATATATATATATATGTGCGTGAGTGGTAAAGTATATATACATATATATATATATATATATATATATATAGCATATATATATAGTATATATATATATATATATATATTTAAGGTTATATATATATATATATATATATATATATATATATATCAGAGGTGGGCACCCACGTCTTCCGCTAATAATGTGCGACTCCAAAAGGTTTTAATATTAAATACTAAATAGTATATATCCTTACAAAAAATTTATTAATAATATTATATGAAAATTGAAATTTGAATGCTTACAAAAATTCAAGATTTTCCTCTCTTCCTCCTCAATGTCTTCTTCAAAGAACAAGAGATCCATATTACCTTTCAAAAAGATTAGCTACTCAAAATTAAAAGCAGTTGAGGCTGACCTCTTTGCCCTCAAAATATCCCCACCAATACTAAATATTCGCTCTACAGCAGCAAAACTTGGGAGAGTTGTATTATATTTTATGAACAAGTTCAACAAATCCTGCCTATGCTGAAAGGGAAAGATGTCCTTGGTGAGGAGTGCTGGTGTTGTTCGCTTCCAGCAGTCCATTGCTAATTTAAGGTCCTCACTCACCTAAATCATTCTGCCTCCATTTTGAAATATTTTGACCACACTGTCCACCCATAAGAAAGGTCTGTTTCGTTCAAGATTTTAGTAGAATCCATGAAAGTCCAATGGCGTCTGCAGAGTCGATGCTACGTTACGTATATTTGGCAGAATTAATTAACACAGCAGCATATATATATATATATATATATATATATATATATAAAGAGAAGAAAAAAAGACACAGCAGCATATATATATATATATATATATATAGTTATATATATATATATATATATATATATATATATATATATATCTATTGAAGTGGGCGCAATGAAAAACGCGAAAAAGCCACGATAAATGCGGTTAACACCAAATTAAACTGAACAAGTACTACTG
>JABUQX010066375.1:0-12500 GCA_015478945.1 Trachelipus rathkii
ATTATTATTATTATTATAATATAACAATAATATAATAATATAATAATTTATATTATTATATTATTACTTATTATTATTAGTATTATTTATTATTATTATTTATTATATTTATTTATTGATATTATTTTTATTATTTTATTATTGTATATATTATTAATTTTTGTTATTATTAATTATTATTATTATCTTATTATTTATTATTTATATTATATATTGTTATTACTATATTATTCATTTATTTATTATTTATTATTATTATTATTATATTATATTATTATTATTATTATTATTATATTATATATTATTATTATTATTATATTATTATATTATATTACTTTAATATAATAAATAATAATAAATAATATAATAATAATAATAAAATAATAATAATAATAATAATTAATCAATAATATCAGAATTAGAAATAAATAATCAATTAATCAATTATAATTAATAATATAAAATTATAATAATATAAATTATAATATAATTATAATAAATAATATAGATAATAATAATAATAATAATAATAATATAATAATAATATATCTAATATAAAATAAAATAATAATAATAATAATAATATAATAATGGATGATAATAATAATAATAATCGATAATAATAATAATATGATCAATAATAATAATAATAATAATAATAATAATAATAATAATAATAATAATAATAATAATAATTATTATATTATTATCTATTATTAGTTATTATTTATTATTATCCTTATTATTATTATAAATAACTTTATTATCTAGATCCATATAATCTTTGTCTGTTGCTGATTGACATAAAATGCGAACTCTGTGTGTGTGGAAGGACAATGGAGCCTTTTCTTTATGGAGATATTATTAATCCAAGAGGCGGAATTATCATTAGGCCAATTATGTGAAGGAAAAAAGCAATAGTACTACGACAGTTTTTTGCTCCAGAGCACCATCTTTATTATGATCGAACGGGACCTTACTTTTAACGCTTAAAGATTTTCATTAATAATTATAACTATATTATATATATATATATATATATATTATTATATATATAGTATATATAGTTTATATTATATTATATATATATATTATATATATTAATAATATATATAATACTAATATATATATTATACTATATTATATATCGATTTTTCTCCCTCATCATTCATTTCTACAATTCATAACGACTTACAAAATGTGTCGTTCTCTCTACTCTCCTCTCTCTCTTCTCTCTCTCTTCTCGTCTCTCTCTCTCTTCTCTCTCTCTCCTCTCCTCCTCTCTCTCTCTCTCTCTTCCTCTTCTCTTCTTCTCTCTCCTCTCTCTCTCTCTCTCTCCTTCTTTAGTTTTTGCTTTTTCACCCGAACAATTTTTTTTTCATAGTTCCCAATATTTAAGCAAAACATCTCGTTCTTTAATTTCTCTGAAATTGATTACTTTTTTTTCTACAATAATTTGGATAATCGGCAACTTCAGCTCTATTGCCTCTCAATCCGTCGAACAGCATTTGCTTTTTTTTTTGCTTTTTTTTTTTTGCTTTATTTTTCAATCGTAAGAAATATTCAGTCTTATAATAGGGTTTAATGAATACTTTCGAAAAAGAAAGTATTGACTTGACCAACAATAAAATTAATACCAATTAATTACGATTATTTTCCGTATGGAAATTTCAATTTCCTATTATTTGACTTATTAATTTCAGAATATATCTGCTGATATTATTATCATCTTCTCTTCGACTGTTAAACATCCTCTTATAAATTTTTTTGCAGATTCTATTATTCACGTAATTCCTTCATATTATATTTTTGAACCGCCAGGTATATAGTATATATATATATATATATATATATATATATATATATATATATATATATATAATATAATATATATATATATATATATGTATATATATATATATATATAAATACTATTATATATATATAATATATATATACATATACTATAATATATATATATATAGTATATATATATAATATAATATATATATATATATTATATATATATATATAATATATATTATATATATATATATAGTAATATATATATATACATAATATATATATCATATATATATATATATATATATATATTAATATTAATTATGATATATATATATATATATATATATAGATAGATGAATTATATATATATATATATATTATATACTCTATATAGTATATCTATATATATTATATTATATATAATATATATATATATAATATATATAATATATATATATAATATTATATATATATACTATAACTTACCTGTAAACTGTAACAAAAGTCGACAAAAGCGGCCAATACTAGGTATGAATGAGTCAACTCGTGGGTGGGTCCTGGCTTGTACATATATTTTAAATGTCAAAGAAAAATTTGAATGGCTGAGTGAATATTCATTTCGAAAAATTAAATAAAAAGCCGTAAATAAAAAGATGTTCCTTACATTATAAATAGTCCTAATATTACATAACAAAATCATATGTTGTGAAGAATATTCAGATCTTGGAGATAAGAGAAAATGAAGTTACTGTTAAAGTGGGAGGATTCAGATAAGATACGGGATAACCTTTTAGAATGGTGTTATGGACCGTAAAGCAGGAAAGTACGACGGCGATGGAAGTAATGTGAGCAAATTCAATGAAGATATATGTGAACAGATTGCGGGGTATGGTGACGGCAAAATTTGCAGATGGGAGAAGGATCCCGTGACATGTAGTGGCTGTGACTGTCATTGGTGTGGCCAATACGGAGGTGCAAGTATCACCTCAAGCGCTTTCGTCAGCGAGAGAAAGGCCACTCACCAAGGTTCGGCTTATATTTTCTAATTTCAACCCCTCGCTGCATTCACTCGGTCCCAGCCACTCTTGCAATAGAAACGAAAGCCAATCGGAGAGCAGAATTAATAATCAGTCGATGGGAGACGACCATGTCGAATGGCATCCGGGTGGTACCTAGAATAACTCCGAAGAGAAGAGGTGATCATTTTGACCTCTCAGCGATTTCGTTGCCAGTTACCCCTACGTGAGAGAGGGTCCAACATTAGTATGATTTGTTTCTTACGAGAGTGGACAGCCGAAGACACGAACTTGTGTGCAGCGCGCATTTACCAACTTTGCTGTTTTTTAAAAATAAAGGGGACTTAAGCGTGCGAGGTCGCTGAGCGAACTGAATAAATACATAAGATTGGTCTGGTTAAAGAAAAGAATTCGAAAAAGAGCATCATTATTAAACCATTAATTCTTGCAGTAAAAAATTGAGGCATGAGGGGAAGGTATGTGATTTATCAATATATTATATATATATATATTATATATATATATATATATATATACTAATACTTAATTATAATATCTATATATATACTATTATATATAATATAATAATTATATTATATATACTATATATATACCTTTCAAACTAGTATTATTATTCTCAATTACTTTATGAACCCTGTTCATTTACTATAAATGAAACACAGTTCTCAGGTTTTAAAAATTAATTAGCATCATTGTAACTCTGATACTCGGCTGAATATATATTTAACCACGTTGCGCTCACACAACATTTTGTACAGCCGACAACGTATAAATAGTTATATATATATATATATAATATTAATATATATATATATATATATATATATATATAATATATATATATATTATTAAATCATATATATCTATATAATATATATATATATATATATAATATATATAATAATATATATATACTATATATATATATATATATATATATATATATATATATATATATATATCATATATATAATATATATATATATATATTATATACTAACGTATATTATATATTTATATTATATATATATATATATATATATATATATATACTATCATATATATATATATATAAATATATAGATATATAATATATATACCTTACTATATATATATATGATAAATAATATATATATATTATATGTGAAATTAACAGAAGAGGGGCGATTTTCTTTCAAAGAAGTTTATTAGATGAAATGCCGATAAATATGTCTAAGAATATAAAAATCGTACACCTAGGTAGGAAAGATTAAATTTTGTTTACAACATTAAATGTCGTTTTTTATCATACGTCTGGCAAGGTGCTTGAATGGCTTTCAAAAAAGAAAATGATTTTTCAAGAGAACTGAAAGTATACTTTTTTAGCACAATCTAAATGAAGAAGAGTAAATTTATGATCGCGAAAAAGATTAAAATTTTGGATAATGTTAAGGGTTGAAATGTAGATCTATAAAGGGTTAAAAAAAGGAAAAGCATTTGTAAAGACTATATTATATTATATATATATATATATATATATATATATACGATATATACTAATATATTATATATATAATATATATATATATAGAATATATATTATATATACTATATATATATATATATTAATATTAATAATAATGATATATATATATAAATATATATACTATATATATATATATAATATATATTATAGGTACTATATATATATTATATATATATACTAGTATATATTATACTATTATATATATATATATCTTATATATATATATATATATATATATTACTATAATATATAGTATATATATATATATATACCGCCTATATATATATATATAAATATATAATATATATATATATATATTATTATATATATATATACTAAATATATATATACTATATATATTATATATGATATATATATTAACTATACTATATGACTATAATAGTAGATTGACTCACAAATAATTATATATATACTATATATATATTATATATATATATATATATATTATATATATATACTATTTACAGTTGGCGTATCCAGAATTCTTTTTTTCGTGGGGGGTGCCAAACAAAAACTCGTTCTCTATTATATATATATATAATAATATATTATATATATATTATACTATATATATATTATATTATATACCTATAATATATATATAGATATATATATATATATATAATAAATATAGTATATATATTATATATACAGTATATATAAGTATAATATATATAGTATATATAATATATAATATTATATATTATATAATACTATATAATATATATTATATTATATAAATATATATATATAATATTATATTATATAGTATATATTATAATATAAATTAATATTATAATTATAATAAATAATATCTAGTATATATATAATATATATATATATATATACTATATATATATATTATATAGTATAATACTATTATAACTATACATACTATATATATATATAATATATATATTATAATATACTATATATATATATATATATATATATATATATATATATATATATATATAGATATAAAGTGGATCTAAGGACAAAATATAAATCCTAAGAAAAAATGGGAAGAATTTATAGGAATTTACTTAAAATTCTTACCCTAATTGTTAAATTTAATGGCTGAGCATTGAGAGTTGAGCGTAAGTCCGTAGGAAAGAATCTTCAATTTTTATTTCAATATTTCGATGTTTGTAGAGGAGGGGGTAAGTCTTTCATCTCAATAGTATTTCTCAAGTGGTTTCAGAAAGTCATTAATGCTGAAAACCTTCTTATCTATGAGCTGAAGACACTGGTACAATTGCCAGTCATGTTGCAACAAGATGTAAATATTTGTAAATTGTGGCTTCGAACAAGAAACTAGTCGTCTATTGCTGTTTGGACAATCTGTGCTGTGATTCCATTTTCAACTTCCATAAATCCCATTCTGTTTTTACTAAATCTCATTTGGGCTTTCAGATTCTTCCTTTGTAAAATCATTACAATTATGTTTTATCTTTTCATTATGGCAAATTACACCCGTCAGTATGACCAATTGCAAGGGAAATTTAAAAACCTCTCTCCTTATGCTGATGATATTAATCATCCAAAATGGATATTTAAAAATGGATTACGTAATAAGGTCTGTGGGTACGGAAGTAGGAGTTGGGTCTGTTATTTTTGGAAATTGTTAATTCTTGGTACAGCGCAATTTCAATACGCAGTTCAGATTCAGATCCGACTACACACTTCTTCAAAATCAGCTTGAAATTCGAAATTTGCATTTTCTCTTGGATGGTTTCAAGTTTTAGTTGTAAACTAATGGACTTAACAGCGACGAATTATATAAAATTAATTAACTTCTGCACTTTATATTTATTATTAACGGATATGATACTAAAAATTTTTTAGTGTTAGAAATTTCGGGCGGGGCCATGGCCCCCCTGGCCCCCCCCCCTAAATTACGCCACTGCTATATATATATAATCTAATTATTATATATATATATATATAATATAGTGATATATATATATATATATATATATATATATATAATACATATATATATAGTATATATATATATTATATTATTATATATATATATATATTAGTGATGGACCGGATGTCAAAATTTGACTGTGTTGCGGTCATGGCGGATGCGGACTGCGGATCTTAAAGATGATCGAGGAGCGGATGCGGATGCGGAATGCGGATGTTTACTCTTTGAAGTTTGTATAAATATATATATATTAATATACTTATATACTATATATATAATATCTATATATATATAAGTAATAATAATAATAATATACTATATAAGTATATATAATATATATATATATTAGTGATGGACATGACATGAACATGATTGATATATATATATAGTATATATATATATATTATATAATATACTATGATATATATATATATATATAATATATATAACTACTATATTATATATATATGTATAATATATTATATATATTATCCTCTCCCAGTCAGGCTTACAAGCCTGCTCAGTGGGCCAACCTCCTCTTCCATCTTTTCTATCCATCACGATCCCATCCACCATCAGCTCATCCATTGCAGTCATCTGGTGTCTCCTCAATGAATTCTCTACTGTGTCTCTCCACCTCTTCCGCGGCCTGTCCCCTCGGTCTCACTACCGCCGGTCTCCACCTCCACTCTGCTGGCAAACTCTCTTTCCTTGCATCCTCTCCAGGGTCCCCACCATCTCAGTTGGCTGTGTCCCACTTTATTCATCATTGGTTTCAAACCCACGCTCTCCCTCACTGTCTTGTTTCTCACTCTTTTCTCTTCTCGTTTTTCCAATCACTGTCCTCAACTCATTCATCTCCGCTGTCTGATTCTACTCTCCTCTCTCCCTGTCATGCCCATGTCTCTGTCACCGCCCCATACAACAGTATCGGCGTTAACACTCCCTCATTATATTTGCTCTCTTCACCTCTTGTTCATATATTTTATCTTTCAAGATGGGATATACAGCTCTTACATCCTGCCATACTGTCAATTCTACTCGGTAATTTCCTTGCACACCCCCTTCTCTCCAATGCTTAATAGAATTTATATATACCACTTTTTAATCTCTCTACCGTTACCTCCACTATCAATCCTCTCCTCCTTCCTGCTTACTACCATTATTTCTGTTTTCTCCACATTCATTTTCAATCCTGTTTCTCTCAACTTTTCTGCAAACACAGCGCCATTTGCTCATAACCTCTCAACCATCTCCACTTCCAACACGCCAAATAATCTGCAGATATTACCCAATTGATGTCTCCGTCAATCTCTTCAAAACTCTCTTTTACACCTCATAGACTGTGCCCAAATATGCTTATAAACATGTATCGGCGACAGCACGACTACCCGGCCCTTTACTCCAGTTTTACATTCAAACCATTTCCTCGTTTATATCCGTGCTTACCCTTATTACTGCTATTCACGTAAGTTGTACTCTTTACATGCTTTATTCAGTTTGCTCCAACTTCATAATCCCCTCTCAGAAACTCTCCACAGCTTCTCTCTGGGTACAGAATCAAATGCTTTCTTCAAGTCTATGAGGGCGATATATGCTTCTTATTGTATTCCATGTCTTTTCCTGTATCATTCCTTCTAATGCAAACTTAAATCTGAGTGCTTCTACGGACCTCTTGTACCCATTACTGCTCTTTCACCCAATCTGGCTTCTTTTTTTATCTTAATTTTCTTTTAAATTTCATAATACTTCGCCATGTGATCATTAGTGATATTCCTCTTAATTTTTACATTTTCCGCCGTTCCCCTTACTTTAAATGGGAACTATTATTGACCTTCCCCAACTTTCGGCACTCTACTTTCCACCCAACACCTGTTCAGAATTCTCAGCATCAAGGCTTTCCCCTCTCCTCCCTCCTACAGCAACTCAATATTTATCCCAACAGGAGTGTTTCCGCTCTTCATTTTCCTTAACGCCTTCTCAAATTCCTCCTCCGTTATATTACCTCCTCCTCTTCTGCCTCCACGTTTCTCTCCTCCTCCTCCTTCCTCCTCCTTCCCTCTCTCTTCCCTTCCTCTTCCGGCTGCACTTCCACATTCAACAACTCATCAAAGTACTCTTTCCACCTTTTGTTTTTTTCCTCCGGGCTTGCCCTAATGTTTCTCCATTTTTGTCTTTGATATTACATACTCTACCTCTTCCTCCTTCTATACGTCTGCCAATCTAAAAATCTTCTTCTTGCTTTCCTTCATCATCATCATCAGTTCCTTTGTAGCTCTCACCATCTGCCTCCTTTTGCCCTGCCTCTTCACTCTCCTCGCTTTCATTTCTTGCTTATACGTACACGGTCTGATTTAATATATATATATAGTTATATTATATATAACTTAATATATATAATATATATATCATATATAATTATATAGTTATATATTATATATATATATAAATATACAGCTATATATATATATATAATATATATATATATTATATATATATACATATATAGTATATAATAAATATACAGAAATCGAAATTCAAATTTACAATTATTCCCATAAACTCCCATTGATAAAGATGAGAAATAATATTTATTTTATGGCACATAATCAAATTAGAAAACATCCGCAACATCCTCATTTTTCAAAGGAGGATGCGGATGCGGTATGCGGATGTTGCCGTTAAGTGAGATGCGGATGCGGCATGCGAGTCAATTTAGGTGAGGATGTTCCGCAAATGGGGATGCGATGCGGATATTTGTCGATGTGAATATATATATATATATATATATATATATGTACATATTATTATATAATTTATATATATAATATAATATATAAGTATTATATATATATATAATATATATATTATATATATATATTTATATATATAGAGTATATATATTATATATATATATATATATATAACTATATAATATATATAAATATATAATATATATATATAATATATATAGAGTATATAGTTGTAGATTGACTCACAATATATAATATTATATTATAATATATAATATATAACCTATATATATATATATAATATTATATATATATATTATTATATTATATATATATATATATATAATATAGTAGATTGACTCATATATATATATTATATATATGATATATATATATATATATATACTATAATATAATAATATATATATTAATTATTATATATATAATATATAATATATATATATATATATAATATATTTATATAGTTAGATTGACTCACTCTATATATCATATAATATATTATATATTATATATATATAATATAATATATATATATATATATATAATAATACTATATATATAAAGTCGTTTATGATTTAAAACTAAAAAACACCCTAGAGAAGACCGCATAGATATCAGTTGTTGTCGGGGTCTCTCGGCCTCTAAGTGGACGACGGGGGACTTCGTATCCCCCTCTGTCCCCCCCATCGGTTCGAGCCCCCTAAGAAAATGAAGTTCAAGGAAACATATATTTTTCATTAGGGGGCTCAAGCCGATGGGGACAGAGGGTGGGGACAAGTCCCCCCCGTCGTTCCCACTATGAGGCCAGAGACCCCGACTACTCAATACTAGGCGGTCTACTCTAGGGAGTTGTTAGTTTTTTTAATCATATAAAACGACTTTATATATATATATATATATATATATATATAAATATATATATATATATATATATAATATTATATATATATATATAATTATTATATATATATATATATATATATTATATATAATATTATGATTATAATTGAAATTAAAGGAGAATAAAAAATAAAAAACAGAAAAAATAAATTTCATATTAATTCATAATAATAATAATATAATAATAATAATTAATATAATATAATAATAATAATAATAATAATTAAAAAATAATATAATAATATAATAATAATAAAATAATAAATAATGACACTTTTCAAAGTAGTTTCCCATTAAACTATATATTGTATTTCAAAAGAAAACGGTTAAATGTTGCCTAAAAAATATAAGAACTTGTCGTACGTCTATAGTTATTTCATGGAGTGTAATATGAATTTTCATTGGAAAATATATGTAATATTTAAATTAAATTTTTTTAACACAAAATACTATGATTTTAATATTTATACATATTTATTAACTTTTCACTAAATAACTTTGAACAGTCTCTCGAAAAATCGCCCTTCTTCTGCTATTTCACACACACACACACACACACACATCACAACACCACACACACACAGTTATCTATATATATATATATATATATTATATATAACCTAATATACACTATACCACATCAACTATACTCCAGACCCCCACATATCACTACTATTCACTATCAATCATAATACCTAATATACTACAAACTACTAAGTACATATAGTATACAATATTATATATATAATATATTATATATAATAATATATATATTATATAATATTATATAGTATATATATAATATAATACTATATATATATATATATATATATATATAGCTACAATATATACCATTCCAATATAATATATATATCATATAACTATCAATATATCGCATATATACGTTAATATATATATAAATGTGTTACTGAGTACTGTGTGCATGGGAAGTAAGCTTCGCTTATATATTCGTGTTTCTATCTAGGGATTAAATTTCTGCAAGAAATGAAACATATACTAGGAATTTTACCATTAGAAAATCGCATAGTTTGCTCGATTTAGCGAAGCTTTCCGCTGCCACGCACTATCACCACTCTCACTGGACGATTTCACCAATTCACAATAACATGCCACACAGACGTAAACAAACACAGCATTCACTATAATATACTGTACACGAACTATACGTATCCCACTTAGTAATATCATATATAACACATACCCTACCTCACCAACATACATTATAAATACCTTATACTATAGGTATATATCATTATTATATTATATATAATATATATAGAACAACCTTAGTATAAAGTATATATATATATATATATATATATATGTATATTACGTGGGTGTTTAAATGACAGAACTTCTTTAAGTGGAATAAGGATATTTTTTTTTCAATATATATTTTTTCTCTATTTATTAAGAAAAAAATTCCCAACAAGAAGAAAAAAAATGTTTTCCTTCTTCGATATTTTATTTTAACTATATCCTGTCTGTTTTCATTAATATCTTTTAATATGTTTTTCTTTTATTATATATTCCACTATTCAATTAAGATTCTCCTAGACGAAGACTTTTCATGCAATATCATTTTTAAAGAGCATGAATTTTACCTCAGTAATTCGCAAACATTTAAAGTGGAAGGTTGTTTCTTGCGCTTCTTGAAAACAGAAACGAATATTGATGTTTTAACACTAGACATCTCTAATTCTTAAAAATCCAATACGTCTGACCTCCTTCTTAAATAATATATATTTGTATTATACTGCTACTTAAATGACTTCTACTACCATTACTATAAGTATCTAAATTATTTTCATACATACACCTGTCAATAGTATATATATACTATAACTATTTAGGTACTACAATTTATATAATCATATTAATTACTACTAGAATAATATATTCATAATATTTTGACCTTAAGTAATAATTTTCATTTATAAACAACCTTTTATTATGACGTCCACTCCAATCCAATTTGTAGGTACTTTTGACACACCAGTAGACTATTCTTATGATTAGAACGAACACCGTAAAAACTCTGTAAATGGCAACAACATGGAATCTTTCCGGTTTTAGGCGGTAAGGGAGAGGCGACTTTTAGACATTTTCAATCTTTTGTCTTGTCAATAAGTCTGTCACCTCACAGCAATACAGCTGATACTAATTGAGTGTTCCTTTGTTACTTTTCGTTGTGATTTATAATTCATCGCTCTATTACGTAGAAAGTTAATTCCGTCATATATCCCCTCCTCATTTTGTCCCCGGAATTTATTATATATATATATATATATATATTATATTATATATACCTATATATATAATATATACTTTTGAACATATGTACAATATATTTATCACATAAATTCTTTTATCATGATATTATTATTTCCTGACTATATTTATTTTTATTTATAATATTATGATTTTGATATTATATGATATTATTTTTCATTCTAACTCAATTGACACACATTATATAT
>JABUQX010066375.1:20000-22500 GCA_015478945.1 Trachelipus rathkii
TAAATAATAATAAATAATAAATAAATAATTGTTTTAATATCTCTATAATATTATATATATATATATATATATATTATATAATTATATATTATATATATAGTATTATATATATATTATATATATTATATATTTATATAGTTAAATAAATATATATATATATATATATATATTATATTATATATAGTAAGATTATATATTTATAATATAATATTATATATATATATATATATATATATATATATATATAATATATATATGTATATAGTCTAATATATATATTATTATTAGATAGTATATTATTATATTATAATATGTTATATATTAATATATATATATAAATATATATATATATTATATGATAAATGTGATTTAATATTATCAGTTATATATATATATATATATATATATATATTATTTTATATATTATGATGATATATATATATATATATATTATAAATACTATTATAGTAATATATATAAATGTAATACCTTTTTCCAGGTTTAAGAAATATCGTATAACATTTTAAATAATGATTTAAAACTAGCAAGGAATATTATTATAGTAACAAAATCTGAGAATGAACATGAGGAACCCCAAAAAGATTATCAAAACTGTATCTGAATAATTTTGCATAAGAACTGCGATATGGTTTTAGCTTAACGAGAATATTCGGTGATGTTTACAGACTTGTAAAAAAAATTGCTATATATTTTTTATAATTATTTTTTATTCGCATCTTTCGATATTGCCTTCATGGTCGTAAGACCCAGTTTCTAATGGTGACTTATTTGATGAATGCTACATGATTGTCCTACTTTTGTTCCATATTCTAAGGAGGTAAATTCAGAGTAATATTGAATCTGAGATGTGATAGTTCATTAAATTCTGTCTGCTCCTGTTAAATTTTTATAAGTTGTGACTGAAATCTACGTTTTCCTTTATAACTATAGTATTAATCTTCATTAGAGAGTCCATCTTCCCCTCATGTTTTGAAAATAGTTCGGGTGATTCCCATGTTCAATCGTAGCGACCTCATGGATAAAAATGTTAGTAAACTAATTTCGATTATTCCCAACATTTTCCTAGATATTTTAGAGATTCTATAATAATCGTCGTTCATTCTATTTTGAAAGACCGCGGTTAATAAGCGAGCTCACAAATTTGGTTTTAGATTCAAAAAAATCTTGAGGCCACGCGCAACTAAATCTTTTATATTTACATAAAAAAATTTGGGCAAATAGACTTTTACTTTTTCAGTATATTTCTGACTACATCAAAGATTTTGACACTGGGTTCCCCACGAGCGTCTTCTGAAAAACTGAAATTGTATAGTATAAGGCGTTTGTAAACTTTAGCTTATTACATCTTATTTTGTTAACAAGAGAGAGAACGTGGATGCACTTGGCATTTCCTACGTCCTACTTCTGTCGGTCTTTGTTCACAAGAATCCATGTCTGGGTCGACTTTTTATAATCTTTCATCAATGATATTGTAACGGCCTGTACGACGATCTACTTTCTTTCTGTGTGCTGATGATCTGATTGTTCTGCTCTACTGACGCTGCCTTTGGTGTTGCCTTTGCAATGCAGAAGCGACTTGAGACTACTGAGACTTGGAGCAATACTACTAATAAACTTCTCTTAACCCAGTGTAATTAATTGCGCGCTTTCTTGATCTTAAATGGCCAGTATGGCCACTAGAAAAAGTCAGAAATTTTAACAATCTTGGTCTAATATTGCAGGACAATTTGCGCTTTGACAGGTATATCTCCTTTGTTGCCTCTAAATTGTCCGGAGCTGGAGGTGTTATTTACTCATTACGTAGAGTTCTACCTTTAAAGACTACGAATAATGTATTTTTCCCTTGCCAATCCTCAAATTAATTTCCATATACATGCTTTTGGGGTTAAATACTAATTGTCTCCGAATTATTCAAGTTCAATATAAAAACCTGGTCAAGAATCTGGAATACTCTATTAGTGTTCAAAATTTCGAATATAAAACAGCTATATATGTTGAGACTAAGGAAATTTATGTTTGATGTCCTAAACGGACATACACATTCATTATAAAATTTACAAAATGACCTGGAATGGCCACATGAATATTTTCCTAGACAACACTTCTTAAGGCTTCCTTTCTCCAAAGTGATGGTGAACAAATCTTATTATATATCAAATCTTGTTAGGTTTTGGAGTAAGGTTCCTCATAACATTCAAACTTCACATCACGAGACTACCTTCAAGAGACGCCTTATGTTTTACATTATGGAATACAACATCTAGAGAATATGTTAACATTATCTTTATTTGATCTTATGCAAATAATGAACCTGTAAATTTTCATATTTTTGTATGTGTTTCTGAATAAAGTCTAAATATTAATATTATTTATTATTATTATTATTATTATTATATTATATTTATAATAGCTTCCAGTGGTAGCAGACTGATTTTAAAATAGCAACAATCCCAGAGCAACTCTCAATGTAGTAAAGTCC
>JABUQX010066375.1:27500-45969 GCA_015478945.1 Trachelipus rathkii
CTTAATTATTAATTTTTATTGGTTGACTGGGACAGTCCTAAAAAAGGACCATGCGGCTTCTTAAGTATTATTTTAATTTATTATAGTTGACTGGGACATTCTACAGGGGTCAATGCGGTTTCTTAATTTTAGTTTTAATTATTATTAAATTATATTATTATTGGTTGACTGGGATAGTCCCTAGATAGGCTTATGCTCCTTCTTAAAGTATTATTCTTATTTATTATTTATTTATTATGGGTTGACTGGGACATTCCTAGAAGGCCAATGTGGCTTCTTAATTATTATATTTTATTGGTTGACTGGGACAGGCTAAAAAGGACCATGGGGCTTATTGTATTATCTTATTTATTATGGTTGACTGGGACATTCTACAGAGGTTAATGCAGCTTCTTAATTATTATGCAGAATAATAATTAGGAAGCTGCATGGACCCCTCTAGAATGTCCCAGTCAACCCAAAATAACTAAGATAATACAAGAAGCCGCATGGTTCTTTTTAGACTGTCCAGTCAACCAATAAAAATTAAGTTATGAATTAAGAAGAGCATTGGCCGCTCAGAATGTCCGCAGTCAACCAAATAAATAATAATAAGAATAATACTTAAGAAATCGTATGGGCTCTCTAGAATGCCCCAGTCAATCAATAATAATTAAATAATTAAAAAATAATAATTAAAGCAAATGATCCCTCTAGAATGTCCAGTCAACTCATTATACATAAGAATAATACTTAATAAGCCACATCGGTTCTTTTTAGACTGTCCCCAGTCAACCAATAAAAATTAATAAATGAGAAGCCGCATTGGCCCCTTTAGAATGTTCCGGTCAACCCATCAATTAAAAATTAAGAATAATTTTTAATATAATTAATGTAATTAATGGAATAGTATTTTAATTAAGAAATCACATGGGCCTACCTAGAACTGTCCCAGTTCACCAACAACTAATTAATAATAAGAATAATAATTAAAACGTCGCAATTGGCCCCTCTAGAATGTCCCAGTCATTCCATAATAATTAATAAATCAGAATAATAATTCAGAAGCCGCGCCATTGGCCCTTCTAGATTGTCCCAGTCAACCCATAATAATTAATAAGAAGAAATAATTTATTCTTAATTATTAAATTTGGGGTTGACTGGGACAGTCTAGCTAGACCCATACGTCTTCTGAATTATACATTCTTATTATTAATTTTTGTTGTTGACTGGGACAGTCTAGGTATGCGCGCATGTGGCTTCTTAATTATAAATACTATTCATTAATTAGATATTATTCTTAAAAATTATTCTTAATTCAAAATTTATGGGTTGACTTGGGACACTTCTAGAGGGGAGACAATGCGGCGCTTCTCATTATTAATTTTTATTGGTTGACTGGGAGTCTAAAAAAGGACCATGCGGCTTTCTTAAGCATTTCCTTGATCTATTTTTCTTTGACTAGTACATTCCATATTCAAATCTGACTTAGTAATTAAATCATTATTTTAATTATTTAATATTACATTGGGTTGATGGGACAGTCTAGATAGGCCCATACGTCTTCTAAGTATTATTCTTATTTATTAATTTATTATGGTGACTGGGACATTCTAGAGTGACCAATGCGGCTTCTTAATATTAATTTTTTTGTTTGACTGGTCCAGTCTAAATAGGACGATGCCGCTTCTTAAGTATTGTTCTTATATATTATGGGTTAACTGGGACATTCTTAGAGGGGTTCATGCAGCTTCTTAAATATTATCAGTGAATTCACACGTATTAATGGCTCTGATGTCCACTACAAAGGTTTATAACTAGGAGAATTAATTTTTTTCTTATTTAACTACCTATAATATTTTACTGCAATCATCTTTGCAGCTAATTTTGTTTTGTTATATTATTCCTTAATTATTAATTATGTTGGTTGCTGGGACAGTTTAGGTAGGCCATGCGGCTTCTTAATTATAATTACTATTCATTAATTAATTAATTATTATTAAAAATTATTCTTAATTCTTAATTTTTTATGGGTTGAATGGGACACTCTAGATTGGATTCTGCGACTTCTTTTATGTCTTCTTTATATATATATATATATATATATATAATACTATAAAATATATATAAATATATATTATAATATATAATATATATATATATTATTATTATATATATATATATATATATATAAATAATATATATTATACTATATATATATATATATTATAGTATATATTATATGATATATATAATATATATATACTATAATATTATATTCGCGTGACGTCACGAAATCTGAAAAAATAAAAAAAATCAAAAAAATCAATAAAAAAAATAAATAAAATCAAAAAAATCAAAAATTGATTTTTTTTCTAAAAAAAATCAAAAACATCCCCAGTTCCTGAAGATCCAGGCGTACTGTTTATATATTTTTTCTGTTACATGCATGTTGCTTTCGGGAGGGTGGACCCAGCTTGACATTAAATTTGGCCAATATAAAATAACTTTATTGAGTTTTTGAAAACTATCTTAACCTGAGTTGGTGATATATATATATATATATATATATAATATATTATATATATATATATTATTTATATATATATATAATATATATATATATTATAAATATATATATATATTATAATTATTATATCTATTAATATATATATATTATATATATATATATATATATATATATAATATTTTTATATACAAATCTTTTTTTATTTTTTTTTTATTTTTTGATTGATTTTTTTAGGCATAAATTGGTTTTTTAATTATTATTTTTAAATTAGTAATTAATTCTAATTATTACCTAATTAATAATAAGTTTAGTAAATATAATTATTATTAGTTTAATTAAGTTATTTAACATTATATACATATAGGGATTAATAATATCTGAGTACTCTATTTTATTTATTTCTTTATTAAAAGCAGGGATGGCAATTTTGGTGATTTTTTTGATTTTTTTAAAAAAATCAATTTGTGATTTTTTTGATTTTTTTGATTTTTTTCTATTTTTTCAGTTTTGTAACGTCACGCAATATATAATTTGTAACTTGCAAATTATATTTCGCGTGACGTTACGAATCCAAAAAATCAAAAATATCAAAAAAATCAAAAAAATCACAAATTGATTTTTTTTAAAAAAATCAAAAAAATCACCAAAATTGCCATCCCTGATTAAAAGTGATTTGAAACTATATTGATGAATTTACTTATTATATAGATGAAATATACTTATCACTAATTAGGCTAAGTGATAATTAGATTTAACTAGTAATTTAGGGGAAAGAAAAAATTTGCCCAAAAAATAAAAAAAAAAAAAATAAAAAAATAAAAAAAATCAATAAAATAACAAAATAATCATGATTTTTTAATTTAAAAAAATCACGTAAAAAATCAGTTGATTTAAATTATTTGACTTTTTTTTCCGTGCCAACCTGTATTAACGAAGAGCATTATGAGGAAATCGTTCGAGAAACGATGATTGATATTTCATTCTCAGATGATTCATAGATTTCTCACGAAAAGAAATTACGGAGGAGACAAATAAGTAAAATAGAGCGACGTATTTCGAAATAATTGACAATATTTGTGTTGAAGCTTAATACGCACTAGGAAACTTTTTTGGGGGGTAAATACTGTCCTATGATACAGAAAATGTACTTACGATGAGGTTCAAAAAGGTTTGAAAACGATTTGCAAACACTAATGAAGCCGTTTTAAGTTTTCCGAAACAAAACGGTTGAAAAAGAAAAACATTGTTTCATAATGTGGACGCTTTGCAAACATTTTTTTCATTTTTCATTCATTGTCCCAGCATAATTTTACAATTCAAAGCATGAAGCTGTATTTATATATATATATATATATATACATATAAATCTTAACAGTGAATCATTTCGATAATTATCCAGTAGTCCTAATTTCTAGCTATGATTAATTAATATATATATATATATATATATATATTATATATAATATATATATATATATTATATATTATATATATGTCCGGAATATCTGTGGCCACCACAACAAGGCGTCGGGCCTAGAGATTCCGTCATAAAGATTTATGGAAATTGCGTCTGATGTGCGGCAAGTTCGAATAGTTTAGTAAGAGATGTTTTCTGTCGTTATTTTAAGGGAGCGACACCTTGACAGTGGGGGGGAGGGTGCATTATGGATTTTAAATTTGTGGAGTGAGGGAGGGAGGGAGGGATGGTGCCCAGAGCGAAGACGATACGTAGCATTCATCTGGTTTGACAGTCCAAAGTTTGTTCTGTGGGGTATATTTTGAGTGGACGTGCCAAATAATAAGGTAAACTTTGGACGTGGTTGCAGTATGGTGTCTATTTGGGAATGCCGAGATCGTTCTTTGGGGTAATTGAGTATGGATGTTGATAAATTGGAGTGTTTGGAGGCAGTGAGGGGGGGGGGAGCGTGTTGTATATGTTAGAATAGTATAATGCTGGTGTGATTTTTTCCTTCTTCGTGCAGGGTGGGGTGGGGGGGGGGTTGTAGTATTTGAGGAAGGGGCCGGTGATCTGTTATGAGTGATTTACTGCAAAATTGACAGTCTATCATGTCAAGATGGGCTTTTATAGGAAGAATTCTTGTTTCGGTTAGTAGATGGTGGATGGGTATGGAGGGAGGGCATACTGCTTTATCTCCTGAGAGCATTGTTTTGTACAGCTTCTAATTTTTGAAAATTGGACTGTGATATTGCTGGTGTCCAGGCAGGTGATGTTTAGCTTAAAAAGGGGCGGAGGTGTTGTCTGTATACAATTGTGAGAGTTTCTTTATGCTGGCCAAAATTTATTCCAGTTAATGTTTTCATTGCGTTTAATTTAAGTGTGGCTCAAGAAGTAATATTGTTTATGTGGGGTGAATGTCATATGTTATCGAAAGTCAATCCTAAGATAGTAGGTTGTTTATTAAGGTTGGGGAAGTCTATTGTTTGATAGGAAAACTGCTGGATGGATATTTGATTGTCTTCTATCAAGGGTAAGTAATGGGATAGAGGATTTTTGGCTGGAAGCAGTCATTCTGTTTGTTGGTAGTTATTATTCTATTTGGTTTATATATTGTAGTTCTCTGCTTAGTATATTTATTGAGGAATTTTGAGCTGTGATTGTTAGGGCGTGTGCATAACTATTGATTTTTATAGAAGGAGATGTGGTAGATTGTCATACATGTAAAGGTTGAAGAGTGTTGGTGATAAGATGGCGCCTTGTGGGACTCCATTATATAACTTGTACGCACGGGATGAGGGACGTCCATGTATGAGTCTAGCTGTACGACCGGCCAGGAAATTTGAAATTATTTTGTCATTGATACTTATATCTGTGTTTAATCCTTTGTCTAATAAAAGGCGACGTGGGACTGTGTAGAATGCCTTATTAATGTCTATTGCTACTTGGAGAGCGCGAGAAAGGGGAGGAGCTTGGTTAAAACCCATTGGGAAGTTTTGTGCTAAATCGCTTAGTAGAGTGTTTTTGTCTAAATCCATGTTGTGTGTCTGATAGGGGGAACAAAGGGGAGATTCCATTTAGAATTATTTTTTCGAATACTTTGGATATTGAGAGCAATGATATAGGTCTATACGAAGCTGCGTTGTTAGGTGGTATGTTTGCTTTTGGTATGGGTATTATGTGTACATGTTTCCAGAACGGGGAATAATGTTAGTTTGCCATGCTACATTAAATATTTGAGTTATGGCCGCGATGGTTTTGGTTCCCAGGTGTTTGAGATGGATATTGGATATTTTGTCTGATCCTGCTGCTTCAGAATTTTTAACTTTTGATGTTGTTGAGTACTTCTAAGGGAGTGAATGAGGAGTCTTTTTTTTCTTGGTTGATCTTTAATTTTTTTTATGTCGTTTAATTGCTAATCTATTAGTGGAGGTTGTGGGTTTATGAGAGATTTTAGAATAAAGTGACATAATAATATTACATTGATTATTTTTGGACTAGGGATTTTATTGTTTTGTTTACAGATGGCTTCGTGGGTTGGTAGAGATTGAGTATGTCAAGTTTGAATATTTTTTTTTATTGAATGGAATATTTTTGTTGTGTTGATTTTATGTTTTAGTATTTGAGTGTAATGTTGTCAATCCTTATTCTGATTTAAGTTGATAAAGTTATTTATTCTATTGGTGAGTTTTATGATTTGTTTAGTTGCTCTTGATTTTGTTGTTTATTTTGCCGAAATGAGTTTCTTTGTTTTATTAGGATGTCGACTTCTGGGGAAAAGTTGGAATTGAATTGTTTGCGGTAGACATGGGAAATGTATTTTTTGGAGACTTTTAACATTGTTTTATTGAGGTGCTGTATTGCTTTGTTAAGAGATGGAAAGTCAGTTGTTTGGATGGGTTGTAGTTCTTGTTCTATAAGGTCAGTGTAAGGTTGCCAGTTTGCTTTCTTATAGTTAATGTATCTTTTTTTTTTAAAGATGTGCGTGTGTGTGTATGTGGTGTTTATGTTAAATTGTGATTAGTATTGGAATGTGATCAGAGGAGAGAGCGTGAAAGGTTTGTCATGTTGTGGTAAGTTGAATTTGGGAGGAACAGAAGAAAATATTATGTGTGTGTGTGTGAGAGAGAGACAGTGTGTGTGTGTGTGTGTAAGAGAGAGAGAGAGAGAGAAAGAGAGAGTGTGTGTGTGTGGGTGTATGTGTGTTAAGCCATGCAGGGTGATGTGTATTGAAGTCCCCAGCCAATATTAAGATATTATATTGCGTTAAGGAGGATAGGTTTGGGATATAATCCCGTGGGAAGTATTTGGAGAAGTGGATGTAGGAATATAAAAATAATTAGGTGTATGTTTTTTTTTTTATTGATTTTACTTCAATTGATTGGTTCGTACATGTACAGTTGATCGTTATTCATGAGATGCTGTGTGTGATTTGTGGGGTTTCGAAATTGGATATTTTTGTGTATGTGTGACAAGGCCATACTTAGATGGATTTTTGTCTTGTCTTAAGATTGTCATTAGAAAATTCATAGAAGCAAGTGTCCTGTGTGAGATTAGATTAATGAATGAGTACTATTTGTATATTGTATTTAATTAAAGTGTGGTGAAGTTCTCTATGATTATTTTTTATACCATTTATATTTAATTAAAGTATGTTGATTGAAATATTGGGGGTCGGGATGTGAATTTCTGTGTGCGAGTCTTCGCATGAGTGGCAGGATCATGCTAGATAATATTGATTAGGATTTTGAAGGTTAGCGCAGTTAATGTGAAACCAGAGTTGGCAGGTGTTGCATAATACTCACGTTTGTCCTTGAGTGCATGATCTATTACATTTCGGGCAGATATATGCTCTGGGACCTGAATTTTATATATATTATATATATATATATATATTATTATAATATATATATATATATTACTCCTATATATATAGATAATAATTGCATATACACATATTGTCTAGAAATTATATATAGTATATTATATATATATATATATATATATGCTATATAATGATATTAGATATTGACGGGTATTTATATATATTATATAGTATATTATATAATGATATTTATATATATATATATATAATATATATATAACGTATATATTTGCGGTATACGTATATATAGGTATATATATTAAATATTTGTTTTAAAACCACTTTAAATAAATAAAAGGAAAATCTTAAGAAAAATACTAAACAGAAAAAGTCTTAATCGTACTTCGAGACTTATATCCTCTGGCGTATTCCCACATACACACTCAGACATTGAGAGTTTACAAAATTCATTAAACACAATAAATATGAGACATGAGAAATGAATTGAAAATCAAGATAAAAATAAAAAATGAAAATATAAAATCACAAAAGAACAGAGTGGCGTCACATTCTTCATCTTTTTATCTTATCCAAAAATACTTAAAATTAATTTCAAAAGCAAGTCCTTAATTTGATCTAATATAATCTTTTTGTGATTGGATAAATTAAAATCCTTCTATGTCTGAAATTACCTTTTGTAAGAAATGAAAGGACTAAATCAATTGATTTAAGTTTTTATCTTTGGAACGAAACAAAAATTCTGCACAATTCTAAGAGATCTTCTTGGGATAAATGTCTAAATACAGCCTACTTTCATTGCCCGTCTCCTGAATTCACCTATGTAGGTCTAATACAGGGAGTCAATTGTTCAAGTCGGAGAGGCAATGTAGTGCTGTTTTAGACATTTATCACAAGATCATGTTATTAATTGGGAAATGGTGCAGATTTTTTGTTTCGTTCCATTTATCCAAACTTCAAATAATTGTTTGAGTCCTTTTTCATTTCTACAAAAAGTTATTTTGACCATATTCAGAGGAAAAAGTTTCTTAAATGATAAGAGTCAAAGATAAAAAGAAAATATATCTATTAATAAAAATTATTATGGACTTGCTTTTAAAATAATTAATATTTTTGGAAAGGATAAAAAGGATTAGAATGTGAGCCACTCTGTCTTTTTGCTTGAAATTTATATTTTCATTTTTTATTTTATTTTTCAATATTTTTTTTATAATTTTATTGTCTTTAATTAATTCTGTAAAAAATTTTAGTTATGATGAGGAGACCAAGGATATGTCTCGAACGTAAACTTTTTCGCGTTTAGTTATTTTTTTTTAAAGATTTTCCTTTATTTATTAAAATGGTTTTAAAAATATTTAATATTTACAGCAGCTTGGAGTGTTGAATTAGAGCTCTTTTTAACTGAAATTCTAAATATATATATATATTATATATATATATATAATTATAGTTTAATATATATATAACTATTTCTTATATATACTTATATATAATCATATATATATATCTATAAATATATATATATATATAGTATTTATATAATCATATCTCTATATATATAATGACATGTTTCTTTTATTCATTATTAGTAATTAGTCATTATCATTCTTTTATTATTTAGTAGTAATAAGAATTATTCTTTTATTAATATTATTATTATTATTATTATTCATTATTATTATTATTTATTATTTCCTAAAAACTCAAATATCAGCATTTCATTTTAATAGTACAGATTTTGACTGCTTTTTAAGCCCTGCCTGAATGTATTTCTTTCACAGAAGATATTTTCTTTAAGTTATATATATATATAGATCTAAACATTGATTAGTATAGTAACAAGCTTTCGTCCGTACACTCCGGATGAAATTTTTCAAAGGATTAATTTTATTTTTTAAATTTTCAACAATTGTTTTTAAAAATATCTAATAGGAAACTATTCACAACAAATAATCAAACTAAATTAATAATTTAAACAGCTAGAGAAGTTAACAATATAATGCCATGTCTTTGGTCATTTAAATATATATATTGAGACTTTAGAGATATATATTTATAATAGTATATATTCATGGTCTTATTATGTATAGAGAAGCGATTCCCCTAGGCGAATATATATATATTTTTCTGTTATAATGGAGAGATATATATTATATATATTTTATTGGGATTTTTGTGGTGTTTTCAAATTAAATGTTGAAATTTTTGCTACCGAGCTTCATCACTCACTAGTTGCGAATTCTCATGTTGAGGCGTATTCGTTGTGTATAATAGATAATAAAGAGAGAGATATAATCCACTTTCAAGAATTGAAATCGGTACACAACGTTATATTAAATCCGAAAGCGATTAAAGTAGAATAAAGCACCGAGCCTCAGTTTTCATGGCTAAAATAATAGTAGATATAATAAGATATATATAGTCTTTTGCTTTAATATGATATATATATATAATTTAATTATTGTATAATATAAATATTATCTCATATAAATTTTATATTTTCAGTTATATATATATACTACCGAGCTGATACGTAGCACTTTAAAATTAAGTATATGGTAAATATATATATTAAAGTGATTCTTTATAGACATTATAACTCTAAAATATTAAAATAGAGAGTAAAATTGTTATATTAGACTTCATGCGTCTATTCTTCTTTAAATTTCATATATCAAAGGGTTCAGTCGAACGATATCTTAAACGCTCAAGAGATAGACACATCAGATCATACTCTATACGTACAGCATTTTGGCGTTTAGAGGAGTGAAAGAGTAGTATATATAAGTATGTTATATATATATGAATGATTTAACGTAGACACTTCTATAATATATATATATCCTCTTTAATTTATAAACGTTTATTTGTCTATTAATCGTAGTTAGTTCTCTTTGCTCTTTCAAAACTAAATTTTAAAACCATTATATCATTCTACTTTGGATTTGAACTCTTGAAATGTTAATTCTGGATTCGTTAAATATTACATAGGTGTCGTCTACGTCTGTCATGTAAAATGAAAGGTAGGGATTTTCGATATATATCATTAAAAATTTTGTTATTCTAGTTCAGTAATAACCAAGATATCTTTAAAAAGTATGTATTGGTACCCATCGTTATAAGAACTTTTTTTAATCATATCTTTTACCATTGAAGCTGAAAGGGGTGGTTTTTCGTGGTACATATATAAAGTAACTTTTCAGAATTTTCTTCTTCTATGGACGGCGGTGGTTTTATGTCATGAATATTATAGTTGCATGAAACTGTCTAAAGCCGCCACTATATATATATTATAATATATATATTATATATATATATTATATTATATTATATATTATATATATATATATATATATATATATATATTAATATATATATATATATATTTATATATATATACTATATAATATATATATATATATATATATAAATGGCGCATTTAGGGGGGGCCAGGGGGGCCATGGCCCCCCCGAATTTTCTTGACACTAAAAAATTTTAGGTATGCATATCCGTTAATATATAAAGTGCAGAAAGTTAATTAATTTTATATAATTCGTCGCTGTCAGGAACAAATCTCGTAAGTCCCATTAATTAAAACTAACTTGAAACCATTAGAGAAAATGCAACATTAGGAATTTCAGCTGATGTTTGAAGAATGTGTAAGCGCATCTGAATCTGAATTGAGTATTGAAATTGCTGTACCAAGAATTAACAAATTCCAAAAATACAGACCCAACATTACTACTTCTGACCCACTAATTTATTATCGCACATCCATTTTTATACCATTTTTGGATGATTTAATATCAGCAATTAGGAGAGAGGTTTTTAGATTTCCTTTGGAATTTGTCATACCGACAGGGTGTATGTGCATATGAAGAAGATAAAAGGATTGTGATAATTTTTTTACAAGGAAGTTTCTCGAAAGCCCAAATGAAGATTTTGTAAAGAGAATGGGATTTATGGGAAGTTGAATGGCCTACACACGATCTTCCAAAAGCAGCAATAGAAGAATTTTTCATGTTCGCAGTCACATTTCAAATATTTACATCTTGTTTGCAAATACTGGCAATTTTCCCGTGTTAATGCTTCAATAGAAACAAGCTTTTCAACATTAAGACTTCTGAAAGACTACTTGAGAAATATATTGGAGATGAAAGACTTATTGGACTTGCCCTCTTCTACATATATCGAATATTGAAATAAGTTGAAGAATGTTATCTCAGACTCGCTCACTCTCATGTCAGGCGATCAAATTTAACAATTAGGCAAGATGAATTTTTAGTAATTATATAATTTTCCCCATTTTTTCTGAGGAATTTAAATGCGTATCCTTCCCATTTATATATATATATATTATATATATATAATCTATATATATATATATATATTATATCTATATTATATATATATAATATATATTTATATATATTTATATATATATATATATATAATATTATATATATATTATGAACGATTTTTGTTTGGCCCCCCCGAAAAAAAATTCTGGATACGCACTAGTATATAATATATATATGTATAATATATATATATATATATATTATATATATAATGTTATATATATATATATATTATATATCATTCATTCTCAAAAATATTTATACAATTTTTTGGTACTTTTTAAATATGTAGAGCTCAGTGCGTAAGTTTTCTCATTTTCGAATAAAATTAAAAAAGAAAAAGATAATAAAAATATTTATCTAGACTCCAGAGTCTAGAATATTGTATGTTTTGTATATAAATTTGAGATGCGTTTGGTTTCGTATTTTATCAGTTTTTATTTAAGATATAAAATAATAAAGAAGAGAGATGTTTTCTTTCTACTGATCGAGTAGTGAGTGACACTGGTCGGTGGTCGATAAGACGTTTCTTAGGAATCTTTGGTCATCGAGTTTCTTTATAAACTCACCTCTCTTACCCCTCCTTCTTTTCTTAGCTGATTGTGTCATCCTTTATTCTTGTCATGAGTTTATGGTTGGGCTCTTCCTCTTCACCTCTTTATTGTAGTGCAATTTTTTTTTTAATTTGCTCTGGCTTCAAGTTCGGCATCGTCCCTACTCAAAGAGTATTTTGCTAGGGCTATTAATTACTCAATCCAAATATTTTCTTTTGCTCCTTCTCCGGCTCCGGCTCCGGCTCCGGCTCCGCCCAATACTTTGCTTCTCCGCGGCTTCGGTTCCGCAGCATTGGTTTAAACTTTGATATTTCTGATAGAATATGCTAAACCAAGGAATGTTTGTATTAACTCTATTAAATTAACACAGATTCAGAGACAAAGAAAATGTTGCGAAACATTTAAAGAAGAATTTCAAAACAAGAATTTTAAATTAACTCACAGAGCGCCTCATTTGTTTGTCACTTCGCAGGTAAGAAGCATTTGGAAATTTTAAACAGGTAAACTGTAAATTCTTATTGCAAAATTTATATATTTTTAAGTTGATATACTGCAATATATGTCGTTGTAAGATTAAATATATTTTTCATATACATGAATTTTTTTAAAAAAATATCCCAAACTGCTTGTTATGTTCATTGAAAGTAAGAGGTGCCTGAATACTCTTGCTTTTAAATAAGTACGTAAAAGATATGAAGATTAGCTTATTATATTTTGAAGTTCACTAATTTATAGCAAGTACGCATTTGCTTCACCATTGGTCCTTGCTATTTTAATTTTGCACGATTTGTAAATTGTATATCCGTGCTTCACTAATGTCCTACAATTTCTTTTCCATTATAATAACAATTTGAAAAGTTGGATAAATATCTAAATTGACAATCTTATATTGTTATATATTATACACAGATGATAATTTCGCATATGAGGAAGTTTTCGATTATAAGAACCGCAAACAATCTCCACAGTTTGTCAAAATACTAAATCTTCAGGAGGGTTATGAAAAACTATACCTACATGATAACTTCATAAATTTATATTAAATTAGTATTAATTTTTGACAATACATTTATGGAATGAAATGAAACATTATGATGTTTTCAATATTTTTCAGGGATAGTATATATAAAAAAATTGTATTTGTTGGCACACTCTATCCGTTTTTATTCTAAAGATAACGGATTGCAATTTCATTTCCCAAACATTCAAACTCTTTGTTTGACTTACCAAAATAAACCATTAATATAAAACACAAATCTGTGAAAAAGACGATTCTCTCTCTCTCTCTCTCTCTCTCTCTCTCTCTCTCTCTCTCTATATATATATATATATATATATATATATATATATATATATATATATATATATATATATATATATATATATATATATATATATACATATATATTACGGTATATATATATATATATATATATATATATATATATATATATATATATATATATATATATATATATATATATATATATATATATATATATATATATATATATATATATATATATATATATATATATATATATATATATATATATATATATATATGGTAGGTATATATATATATAGTATATATATATATATATATATATATATATATATATATATATGAGTCTCGGTGGCGCAGTGGGCTGAGTGGTGCGTTTGCACGCTTAGGGTCGTGAGTTTGAGTCCTCGTCAAACAGGATTTGTACTTTCGACTAGTCACAGGACGGACACGAAAAATTGCCGTTTGTAGGAGATTTTCTGTAATTCATTACAGTTTACGGCATAGTGTATTAATACACTAATCTCAATACCCTCACCTCACTCATCCATAGCCAACACATACAACGGTACAACCTTTAATACACATACAGACACCTACATTCCTATTCGCCTCACGCACAGTAGGTCTGTGAGTCCAGAGCCTAGCCATGCCCACTGATGACTGGAATATCTTGACTTGGTTCAGACTGAGGCTGGGGTTAATATCACCCTGATAACTGTGCACCTTCCACTTTGTATGGGCCCACTGGTCGGGGAAAAAACATAAAATAGTAACCTTTCCCCCGATTGTCGTGGTAAAATAACTAACTAACTAACTATATATATATATATATATATATATATATATATATATATAAATAATTATAGTCATATAAAAAAGAAAAATTATATATATATATATATATATATATATATATATATATATATATATATATATATATATATATATATATATATATATATATATATATATATATATATATATATTAGGGTAACTGTAAAAATTTAAATTTTCTTTGGTCTCACCCATCAAAATAGTTCCTAAGAGGAAACACGGTATTTCAAATATTATTTAATTTGGTTAAGGTTAAGTGCTGCACGTGGGTTCAAAATAAAAAAAAATCATCCAGAATGGAAAATCTTATTTATTTGCAACAAATTAAATGTGAACTTGACATTATCATGAAATTTTATATAATTTGTTTATCTTTTGATTATATTTAATGCATTTCAAATATTATTTAATTTGGTTTAGGTTAAGTGGTGCCGTGCCGCACGAGGGTTCAAAAATAGAAAAATCATTCAGAATGGAAAATTTTATTTATTTGCAACAAAATAAATTTGGACTTGACATTATTATGGATTTTCATATTATTTGTTTATCTTTTGATTATATATAATTAATTAAAGAGATCTGTAGCTATAGTTCCTTTATTAATATTTGGGAAACGTTTACGGTACGTACTGACAGCTGTAAGAATGTAGTTTCTTTGTTCCTCCTTTTTGGTTAATTTATTATTATACTCTTGTATTAATTTAATTCCTCTTTCGGTAGTATCATTTACGACTTTTAATTGATTTGCAAATTGAAAACATTGTTTGTATTGTTCATTTGTTTCCCATGTTTGTGGGTCATTTTTAAGAAAACCCGAAGGTAGATTGAATTGTTCAAAAAATCTAATTGTTTGTCGTGAAATAAAGTCATACATTTCCATGTTTGCAATAGCGCGAAAATTCCTTTATTGTTTAGTTTCCAATTTGCTTCTGCCAAAATCCCTTCGTTATTTAAAGCGTGCACCATGTTCTTTTTTCATTAACTGATATTTCATTGTCGAAGAAAGTTAAAGCAGAAATTTCTGGATTTAGATACCACATATGGTTCTTAATTTTGGAAAGTGCGGCCTCAGATATTTCACGATTTATATTTTTGTAAAGAACTAACTTTTAAACGAACAAAAAGCTCGTGATTTGGAGCTTTATGTGCATAGGGTGTTGTAAACCAGGCTTTAACATAAAGTTTCACTATAAATAAATATAACTCAGAAATTTCTTTCTCTCACCGTTAACGTAAATTCAACCCTGTATAAAAATATCTTTAAACAATATATAACCTTGCCATTCATCGTGCATGATGGAATGCTCCAGGAGCTCTAACCTTAAGTTCAGGACCTCTTCTTCCAAGGAATAGTTGGGCAAGAACTAATAGCTCTTTATAATCATCGAGAGGCAATTGTGTTTTCATTACCTGATCTATAAAGTGAAGAATATCGAAAGCTTCGAGCTTCAAAATTTCATTAATGCGCTTGGATTCCATCGCAGATTAAGATTTATTTGGTTGATTTTATGCCAAGGTCTTTAAAGCGCTTAAAGAACAGAATATCAGGGCCACTAGAAGATGATATCATTGTATCAAAAGCACTCTTCAAAATTAATTCTTAAATATGGTACCTGCATGATAAATATAATAAATCTGTTTCTAACATTTGTTCTAATAAAACGCTGGCACCATTTACTCTACTTAACGAAGTGATTCTAAAAGTGATTGATAAACTGCAGTTGCTTGTTCTCTACCTGACGAATTGTTTATGACTGGAATGCCTAATAACTGTTCTGCATCTCCGCTTGTAATAATTATTGCTAGTCTGTCCTCTTTTTTATTGCCGGTTAATTAAATTGGGTAATAGTTTCCCATCCCAGTGAACTACAGCGGCATTAAAATCCAAATTTTGAAAATGTTGCATCAGTTTCTCTGCTATTTTCTTGCGTAAAGTTTGTCTACACCTTTGTATCGTTGAGCGACTTATGGATAAGGAATGAACGTCATGTCCAAGGGCTTCCGCTATTGCCGATAAAATATGAACAGCATCCCTATCACTTACCTTACATTTATCGAAAGCAGCAACAATTTTTTCAGTTATGATGGTCTAGGTTGCTCAAAGTCTACCTCTTCGTCAGAGGTGGAGGTAGTGTGTGATGAACTACCGTTTGATGATGGGCTGAAATCATAAGCAGCTGCTTCCCCTGTAAATTTTTTAAGTGTTTCAATAACTTGTAGATGAAATATATTATAGATATAAAATTATTAATAATTTTCAGGTTTTTAAAGTTAGTAAGTACAATGAATAATTTGAATAGTTAAAAACAGTTAAAAGAACATTATTGTTAACACTCACCTGTAAATTCTAGAACTTGACGATTTTTCTCAATCTGCAACATTTTCCTTTCTTCCCGTTCTTCAATTCTCTTTTCCTTTGCTGTTAAATTGAAATCTATACCATGCATAAATCTTTGTCTACTATCTTTCTTTTAATTTATGAAGAATTGTTTATCTTCCGCCAGCTTTATAAGTGTAAGACCGTTTCTATGAGCAATATCAAACAAGTTGTCTAAGTTTTTAACAAAAGCTCTTTCATTTTCTTTTATAGCTTCACTTCCTCGTTTAGAGCTTTTCTGCAAACCTCTTAACTCTTCATATACACCTTCTAATTTCTTTATACAGTGTTGAGCATCTCGCGTTGGAATACGAGCTTTGTTCCAAAAAATATTAACTTCATCAATGACTAGTTTTGCACTCTGTCGAAGAGTTAGTTTCCTTTAATATATATATATATATATATATATATATATATATATATATATATATATATATATATATATATATATATATATATATATATATATATATATATATATATATATTATTGGTTAAGTTATATCTACATATGTATATATATATATATATATATATATATATACTGTATATATATTATATATAAAGATATATAAGAAAGAGTTATATATATATATATTCCAACTCATATATATTTGAACGAAATTACAAATATATCGCAACACATATTTATTATATATATATATATATATATATATATATATATATATATATATATACTGTATATATATATAAACAAAAATATATTAAAAACAAAAAGACATATATTATTATTGTAAAACTTGCTCATTATATATATATTTATATATATACTATATATATTATAAAATAATAATAATAATAATAATAATAATAATAATAATAATAATAATAATAATAATAATAATAATAATAATAATAATAATAATAATAATAATAAAGTATTTTTAGTGAGAAATTAGTATCAGAGTTTCAGAAGAAAATTTTCTAAATATTATTATTTATAAATTATAAAGTTACATAAGCTTTCGATCGAATCGTGACCTTCTTTCAGATTTATGTTATACAGACTAAACATAAATAAATAAAATTAATATCAGTGAAGACAGTATAAAGAGTAGCATATATATATATATATATATATATATATATATATATATATATATATATATATATATATATATATATAGTATAGATATATATATATATATATATATATATATATATATATAATATTAAGTTATTTTTACAAATGTGCGTTCAAATATTACTTGAAGCAGTAAAACAATAAATATAACAGAGTGGGTGGGGACAGCTAGGGACTGGTCACACTACTGTTTAACTTTATGTATAGTATAATTTGAAATGGTGAGAAAAAAAAAAAATTTTTTAATGTATTTGTGGGTCACCCTAATATATATATATATATATATATATATATATATAGATATATATATATATATATATATATATATATATATATATATATATATATATATATATATATATATATATATATATATATACAGATTTATATATATATATATATATATATATATATATATATATATATATATATATATATATATATCCTATTATGTTTTACGCCTCCGTCAATTTTTTTTATATATATATATATATATATATATATATATATATATATATATATATATATATATATATATATATATATATATATATATATATTAGCGGCGCACGAAAACGCGAAAGTTATTTCACGATAAATGCGAAAACGATAAACACCCAAATTAAAATGAACGAAGTACATC
>JABUQX010066376.1:0-2500 GCA_015478945.1 Trachelipus rathkii
ATCCATTGTTTTCCTTCACCTTTTTCACATTCCAAGTTTAAAACTAATGTTGGTAACATTGAACCGTTTGGGTACAATTGCGTGGAAAAGAACAACCGTATCAAAAATGTCAAAAGGAAGAGGCCACCTCATTTTTTATGTGCTCATTTAACAGAAGCCATAAAAAATATCATCCCATTTGACATTCGCATGTTTTGTGCGCGGGTTTTCGTATTGCGCGTGCGCAGACACTAACGTAACATATCCCATCCTCCTTAATGAATGAAATAATCGAACTTATTTTCTTACACATTTTCATTCTTAAACATCCCGTACGGTGATACACCCGCTTGTAACAATAACTCGCGAGACACCCTGTAATATATATATATATATACTTATATATTTATAATATTTATATATATATATATATATATATATATATATATTATATATATATATTCTATATATATATATATATAATATATTATATATATTATATATTAATAATATATATATATATATATATATAATATATATATATAATATAATAATATATTATATATATATATATATTATAATATAATATATATTTATATTATATAATATATATATATATATTATATATTATTATATATATATATAATTTAGGGTGTACGAACCAGGTTCCGGCCGGAACTTCCGGCCGAAACTTTCGATTTTTTAGAAGTTCCGGTTCCGGCCGGAACTAACTTGGTTCCGGCCGGGAACTTACCGGAACTTTTTACTTTTTTCAAATGTCTTTCTTAAAAAAAATTACAGTAATTGATTTGTCATTTACTTAGTTATGATTAATGCATAAAAAATAATATAGAAAACTGATATATGTGAACAAATATCATGACAAAATCATGATAAAATGCCTCGACTCTATTACTTTCGAAAACTTTAAAATATGAAACAACATTTTCACACTCTAGGGTTGGGTATTTTTTTGAGATTTTTTTTATTTTTTATTTTTTATTTTTTTAGACAAATTGCTTTTTTAATTATTATTTTTTAAAATAAAGTAAAATAATCATAATTAGTGATGTTATTAATAATTAAGTTTAGTAAATATAATTATTATTTAGTTTAATTTAAGTTATTTAAATTATATTTACACTGTATAATATCTGAGCAGGGCCCTCTTAACCATTCATTCCGCCCTAGGCAAAAAAAAATCACCTAAAACATATGTAAAATTATATATACTATATATATATATATATATAAATATATATTATTAAATATATATATATATATATATATATATATATATATATATATATATATATACTATTATATTATATATATATATATATATATATATTATATATATATATATATATATATATATATATAACTATATATATATATATTAATATATATATATATATATATATAGTATATATATATATATTATATAATATAATATATATATATATATATTATATATATATATCTTATATATATATATTATATATATATATATAGTTATATTATATTACAGGGTGATTCAAAAACCTCTGGGGCGAAAAATTCGGAGGGCTGATAGAGCAAACGATAAGGAACATTTTATTGTTAACAATAAGCTATGTTGGTATGAACGGCTTCGCTTCAAAGTACGGATTGATGTACAGGTAAAACCAACGTGATGTTGTTGGACGCGTCGTTACTTCGTAACCGGAGATTTTGGGTATTCTAATGTTATGTATGTGTGCGTGCGTACATCTGTGTACTCCGAGGGTTGATAGAGGTAACAATAAGGATATTTTGTTAAACAACGTATGAGTTTTGACGCGAGGTTGTAAATCAAACAATGGTAGCTTGTTATGAAATTATTTTATTGGGGAAAATTACAGGAGGTGTTCCAAGCGTCTGCCCTGTACCTGATTACATTCGTTACATCGCCGTGCCATTACCTGTCGGACTCTACCGAACATGCCCTCACTGTGTCTGATTTGATCCACGCAAGTGAATATTCCTGAATCGTTCCTCTTTGCGTTTGACTGGTGTTTAAATGTACATACACTCTTCACATGCCCAAGAAAAACAATCTAGGGGCGTGAGGCCGGGCGATCTTGCAGGCCACGCAACAGGTTCCCCTTTCCCTATCCATTTGTCAGTGTAGACTATGTTCAGATGCGCCCGTACTTGGTGGCTGATGTTCGCTGGAGTGCTATCATGTTGGAACCACATGTCTCTGCATGTCGCAAGGGGTATGTCATCCATGATCTGCAGAAGCGTGTTCTGGAGTAGTTGCAGGTACACAGGTCCATCCAAACGGTGTGGAATGATGACAGGTCCCAGCAGATAATCCCCAAGAATTCCACCCCAGATGTTTACGGTAAATTTCGCTTGGTGAACTCTGATGAACATTGCGTGCGGATTGTCCTCGTCCCATATGTGGCTGTTTCTGCTGTTGAAGTAGCCATCACGTGTGAAGCACGCCTCATCGGTAAACAAGAAATGGGCATGAAAGGCAGGATTATCGATGCTC
>JABUQX010066376.1:10000-17500 GCA_015478945.1 Trachelipus rathkii
TATAGTGGCGAGTGTGTTGGGAACCGACCGGCTGGGAGACCAAAGAAAAAGTGGATTGAGTCAGTAAACGAATGTTTGAAGGAGAGAAATGTGAGTTTGGTAGAGGCGAGAAGAAAGGTGTATAACAGGAGTGAATGGCGGGGGATTGTAGGGGGTATGGTTGTGGCCCACCTGGGCCAAGGGATGAACCCTTACATTGACGATCTACCATAGTGAGGGTCCATCGCGCATGAAGCTCTAGGGTGGATTTTCCGACTGCGACGAGTTCTCACTAATTAATGGTACCGAGGGGGCGGTAAGGCTGGGCTTTCTTTTCGACTTATGTCATGTTCTTCTACTGCTTTTCTTTTCCGATGCCCGTCGCGCACCTTACTCCCATTCTTGGGAAATATAAGGAAGATAAAGAAAGAAAGAAAAAATATATATATATATATATATATATATGTAATTTATATATATATATATATATATATATATATATATATATATATATATATATATATATATATATATATATATATATATGGTTATAAAAAAAAATATATATATATATATATATATATATATATATATATATATATATATATATATATATATATATATATATATATATATATATATATATATATATATATATATATATATACCTGATTATATCGTTCGTCTTATATTATGATATTATTAATACTACTATATTATAGCAATATATTATACATACGTAGATATTCATAGACACCTGCTATTCATATCTACTCCTATTAGCCATCACCGCAATAATAGTGTTATGCCCCTCTATTACAAATACAAACCGCAATTAATTATATAATAATTAATACCTTACTACCATAAATACTATAACACAGCGTAATAGAAATAAGCTTGATTCATCAGCGAGATCTGCCCCAGGACTCGATTAAAACTAACATTTTTCGGACTCCGACTCCTCGACCTTCGGCTCCTTAAATTCAAAATTTGCGATTTTCGACTTCCGACTCCGACTCCCCCACTTGTCAACTTAAACAAAATAGCTTTCGACTCCGACTCCGACTCCCCACGACCTCCAACTTAAACCAATACACTTAATTTCCGAGCTCCCGAACTTCCCCGATCATCCCCCGACCGTTCCAGACCCAGTCAAGAATTTCTATATTGTAACCCCGACTTTAACTCAGCTTCAGTGTTACCCCCCCAAAGTTAAATAGAAACCCATTTTTCAACCTAATTTTTTTGCTTTGCTTCATGAGAATAAAAAAAACTATTACACTTTTAATGAATCTATTATCCCATATGTCTTTAACTAAAAACCGTAAAGATAGGGATTTGTACCAATATCCATCAATCCGCATAATTTTTTCTCTACCGCTCATTCTGCATTTTTGCATTCGCATCCCCCGCCATACTTTCTGGATGAGCATCTTAAACACCAAAGCTCCAGAACTAAAATGATTCTCTCCAACGTATCCATCAGGATCGTCCATAATATCTCTCCCCAGTATGGAAGAAATAAATGAACTGGTCTTCCCTTACTGCTTCGAACCCCAAACCCCAAAAGGTAAAGGCTTGACATAGGTGATAGATAATTACGCATTTTAGGTAATTGTTTACTCTTCTTAACACGGCGTGAAGATAACTAAGGACTATTCCTCAGAACATTTTTGACTTGCCAGGCGAGATTCTCTCGTCTGCATACGATGAAAGCTGTGTTAAATGCTGCTATTAAAAGTATATAAGGGACTTTCAAAGGTGACAGAAACTAGGAGTAGATAATATTTCAAAGAATCTGCAAAACGATTACTCATTCTCCAATAGTAACTTTTCTGGCACCGTAGATCCCAAAACCAAATTTCTTTGAACCACGTGTTATGCCACCAACGGGTTAAATTTATTTAATGCATGTGATGAATGTGTAAAGCCAGAAATTTCATAAGCCATAAAACAGAAAAAGTATGCAGAAGAAACAGACGACACTTCTACTATCCTGTTATGCGAAAACAGATAGGCAGCGATGAGAGTCTTTCAGAGTGGTCGAAAGGAATACTCTGTCATTTGATCCGGAAGTTATCCCAAAGCGTAAAACTCTTGGATCGGATACAATCCATGGTTGAATGACTGGATAATTGTAAAAGTTTTTTCACATCTTGCAGAACTCGGCAGGAAATACATAGCATGCCCTTCAATAAAGTGTAGCTGGCGATCATCTTTTCAGCGATGCAGATTTCATTTACGAAGAATAGAGAAGCAAACTCTCCTTTAAAAGCTCAGAAGCTTTAGTTTTTTTTACATAATTTGAGAATTAAATTTCAAAGTATTATCTTTACTAGTATTAATCTTTTTTTTTAAATGGGTTGATGAGCTGCGGGAGGTTTTGTGGGGCAAAAGAGTTTTGTCCAATTTCGTTAATCTGGTAAGCACAGGTATATATATATATATATTATATATATATATATTATTATATATTTATATATATAGTATATATTATAATATATATATATATATATATATATTATTATATATATATATACTATAATATATTAATATATATATATATATATAATATATATATTTTAACAGATCCCAGGAAGGGCTTTCGCCCTGTCGAGTTGGGTCCAACCATCCTTCTTTTGACCCGAAAACTCTTAACACTACCTAGAGGATTTATAAAACTATTTATTTTTCGCAATTGTTTCCGATGCCAGTTTTCTGGTTAAACACTCTCAGGTAGGGGTTTTCGCCCTTTCAGTAGAATACTAGCTCTTCTTGCATAGGCTTCAAAGACTGCGTTTACCCAGAGGTCTCAAGAAATCTGCTTAGGCGCATAAAATTCTAACACTGGTCCAAGAGTATTACAAGCAAAAGGAAAGGACCAGGTGCTAGCTCTGTCGCCTAATGAACCACGTTAAGAAAATTTCACTTTTCCTGACAGCTACGGAACTTCCAACCTTCTTTATACTTATATAATATATATATATAGTATTATATATATATAGTATTATATTATATATTATACTATTTATATTATATTATATATAATTATATATATATACTATATATATATTATGAGTACTTGTTCTAAGAGCTTAAAAATCCTCATCCTCAATCGCGGATAGTAAATACATTAAAGATGCAAGCGCAGTCAACCATGACAAACAAAAATTTCAGTTTCGGAAACAAACTTTATAACCAATTATAATTGAAGTTATTGTGTATTTTTATTTGTGGATGTAGTACAGCCATTTAAAATTAACAGTCTTAATAACTCGTCATTGCATTAGCAAGAACTAATAATAATATAATAATAATATAATTAATATATAATAAATAATAATAATTAATAATAATAATTAATAATAATAATAGTATCCCTATAAATTTTCGGACTCCCCGACCGGACTCGCTCCTTACACAGATTTCGACCTCCGACCTTCCACTCCACTGCCACAGAATTTTCGACTCCGATCACGACTCCGACTTCTCTGGAAATTGCCATCCACGACTCCACTCAGACTACCACTCCAACCTCCCCGCACCCTGAGTATTATATATATACGTATTACGTATCTAGTATAGATACTACTTTATAAGACTTTCAGTCTTATGTATACCATATATGTATCTGATTAATAATAATAGTTTTTATATATATATAGTATTATTTACTATATTGGTTTTTAATTAATAGCAAATGTGAAAGCAAAATGGTGTTATCTTCTCCTTTTGGTTATTCAATAAATATGATGGGGTTATAAAGAATTAGAGATGGGAGATGTTTGGGGATTTTGTGTTTAGTAAATGATGGAGAATTGAGGTGAAGGGAGGATGCCTACTTATATATGCCGGATGATTTGGTTATGGTTTAGTGATATGTCAAAAAGGAGTTTGAGGGAATTGGGTTAGGAGCATTACTTCAGTTGTGTGTTAAAATCGAAGAAGGTTTCGGACATCTACAAAACGTAGATAAGGGGGGGAGAAGTTATGCTGGTGACGTAGAGGATGAAAAAACGTCCTCGGTGTGAATTATGTTGAGATAAGTGAACAAAGAACAAGTGTCTGAGTTTAAACTATTTAGATATATTTTGGGATGAAAAGGGAACGGAGATGATCCAGAGTGTAGTAGAAAGTTGTGAATGCAGGGAAGCGGCTGGTAGCAATTAAATCGATTGGGTGATCGGATTAATGGGAGGAAGTCTTGAGTGCCCGTTTAGGTCTTACAATGAAAGTATGTTTGTTAACCTGGAGTTAAGTTTTATATTTGGTAAGATAATGGTCTGGGATAAGAGTATAGATGTAAGGTACAAATGTGATCAGAGGGACAATCTTAGGGACGTGTTAAGGTTGAGATGAATTGATAAATAGGATGACGTATTAGAGTTGTACGCTGGTGTGAAGGGAGAGTAATAACTATCTGAGGATATAAATTAAAAGTTCACGTTAGAGGTTTTGTTTATGTGGAAAGATGCAATGATATGCATAAATTCGGTGCGTTTATAATCCGACTGATGCTTTTGTAGGTTGAGTGTGTTGGAGAATCGACGGGCTGGGGCGGAGACCCGAGAAAGTGGATTGAGTCAGTAAAAGGAAATGTCTCGCAGTGAGAGATGTGTGTTTGGCAAGGCGAGAAAAAGGTGCATGATAAGAGAGAATGCGGGGTTTTGTGGATTGCTTTATGTGTTGTGGCCCACCTGGTGCAAGGATTGAACCCTACACTGACAATATGTCATCATGAGGGTCCGTCGCGGTCCATGAAGCCTGAGGGTGGATTTTCTGACTGCGACGAGGTTTTCACTATAGTATAGACCGGCATGTGCCTATGGCTGATTTTGTAGTTTGCGTCATATTCGCCTACTACTTTCTTTTCGATGTGTCAGGTTCCAGCTTCCCTCCATGGCGCTCTTGATCAAGATGATATTAATGATATATATTATATATATATATATATATAATATAAATATATATATATATATATATATATATGATATATATATATGATATTATATTATATATATATATAAGTATATAAATATATATATATTATATTATATATATAATATATATACAAAATTTGCTAAGAAACAAAATGCACTTCTCTTTCCTAAAGATTATAACGACATTTTTAGATTAATAATAAATAATAATAATAATAATAATGAATAATAATATAATAATAAATAATATAATAATAATATAATAAAAAAATAATAAAATATAAATAATATAAGAATATAATAATAATAATAATAATTATAATAGTTCTAAAATTTCCGACTCCGACTCCGACCCCACTTACACAAGAACTTTTCGACTCCGACTCCACTTGCACAGAATTTTCGACTCTGACTCCTACTCCGCAGCCCTGGATTTTTCTGATTGCGATGATTTCTCACTGGGGTATAAAGGGGACGGTAAAAGAGGGGGTCTTTCTTTTCGACTTGGGTAATGTTCTTCTACTACTTTTCTGTTCCGGTGTATGCTACACACATCACCCCAATTCTGCCTTACGTAGGAGAATAAATAAAATATAATAAGTTTTAATTTTATAATTAATATAATAATAATATAATTAATATTAACTTAATATTTTTGTAATAAATAGATTAAAAATAATAATAAATAAATAATAAATAATAATAATAATAATAATAATAATAATAATAATAATAATAATAATAATAATATTGGAGATTTAACAGGAGCAGAAGCACTGAAAAAATTTCTGTTGAAGGAGTAATTGAAAAAGCCTTGCGGTCTGAGTCAAGGTGTTCATTTTGGCACATGCAATATTCATCAAACTAACGTAACTAAAATGCGCTTTGACCTATTGTAGTAAAGAAAGGAATGTAATCAAAATCGGACTTAAGATTAAATAAGCGGTGAAAATCTAAATCTTATTAATAGAATGCATAATGTCGGAATTCACCATTTTTTTAATGTTATTTTTATAGTGTGTAAGCCATAATAGGCCTAAGTCAAGGTATGTAAGTCAAATTATTGCTTTAACTTTTGGTTTTTTTTTTTTTTTTTGTGATGTGTATAAATGCAATAGTGAATTGTCTTGGAGACCTCATATCACATCGGTTGATAAAATGGCCTCAAAGAAGGTGGGAATTCTGTTTAGATTGCGCCAATTTTATCTTCTGCTCAGTTACAACAGTTATATAAGGGTGTTATTCGCCCTTATATGGAATACTGTGCTCACATTTGGGGTGGATCCGGTTTCACCCTCCTTCTGGATAAGGTTGAGGCTAAGGCTAAGAGACTTATAAACTGTTCCATACTTTCTGACTTCCTTGACCCTTTTTCTCTTCAACGTGACATTTTCGCCTTATCTCTTTTCTATAGGTACTACAACTGCAGGTGCTCGAGAGAATTGACCTCTCCGCCACTGCGTTGCCCTCTTAACACAAGAGGTGCCTTACTCTCACATGAATATTGTGTGAATATTGGAGACTCGAGGATCACTCGTTGTGGTTCCTCCTTCTTTTCATCCACATCTGTTTTGTGGAACTCCTTGCCTGCATCTATTTTTCCCAGCAGTGTTCAATCTTCCTCTCTTTAAGTCCCACGTCTGCGCTCACTTGAGGCAATTGCGTTAGGTAAGGGACTGCGTGGGTTTGCTTCCCTTTTGTTTTGTTTTTTTCTTTTTGTTTTGTTTTTTGCCCTCTCCTTTTGAAAAGGGCCCTGCCCCTGAGTGGTGGCATCGTGTAAAAAAATGTGGGGAATTACAAATTTATAATAATAATAATAATAATATTAATAATAATAATAATAATAATAATAATAATAATAATGAGAAAAATAGGAAAAAACCTAATTGGTCTTTTATAAAAAACTTTGGTTTTTATCCATTTCATTTTTTATTTTGGGAAATTATTAAGTTTACGTAAAGTAATTTTTGAATATAACTTACAACAGATGTAGAATACATATTTACAGTGGGTACCTGACGCGCTTCGTCTCTGTACTAGAGGCATTTTCAGAGGAAAGTTTTTCGTAAGCGAATGAGTGTCGTTTAGTTGATATACATCAGTTCATCAAAAAAATTCAAGAGTTGTCATGCTTGAAATTCACTTACGAAACTTAGATCAATAATACTGTTAGTTTTTTTAGAAATCAAAATCAACGTTAATTGTGATAGCTCATTATCTACAGGTATACTTGTCTAACTCACTGGTAATGGTCTGAATATGAACGATGGATTCTATTCACCGACTATTTTCAGAGTCTATTTTAAAGACCAGTCTACCGAGCATATAACCTATGTTCAACTTGGACAAGTTTTGATGAAGAAATTAGCCTCATTAAATAAAATTTAATTAACTGTGATCATCAGACTTTAATAAGGAAGAGAAATGCCTACGTAACATATTGAACTCTCACTTCAAAACTAAAGATACATCAAAAATTAAAGTAAAACTTTACCATAAGTCAAAACAACTATCCTCCTCCTCCTTATTACAAGAGGTTCTTCGCTCGACAATCATCACGTTATGCACCAATTTAACT
>JABUQX010066376.1:20000-35775 GCA_015478945.1 Trachelipus rathkii
TGGGAATAAAATTTAATTTTTTTAATAATATGATAATGTTACCCGAAGTATATAATATAATTAAATAATAAAGTATATATAATTATATTCATATATAATCATTTACTATTATATACTTATATATATTTATATATATATAATTATTAATAATCAGGTATAAGCGAATCAATCTGACCAAACCATTCATCTTAAAGTTATAAATTTTGTAAATTGATTTTCTATTTTAATAGTAATATAGTTACATCATTCACTGTAACGTAACTTTTGCAGTTAGGAATATTTTTTCAAATTTAATATCTGTTTTCAAATTGAAAACTCACTAATTAAAAATGTTAAATCCTCTTATTTTTAGGCGTGTTCATAATTTTACACCTGATATTAATTGATCTCAATATAATTATGAAGGACACACAATAAGATAAAATCAGCACTTTTGTCATTCAACCATCAACTGAACTTAATAAGTTTACAATGGAACGAAAAATAAAAAAATAAAATTAAAAACTTTTCAAACAATGTTCTCACTTTATTAAAGATTTAGATGACTTTTTAAACAAATCGTTCGTTATAAAAGCGCTTGCCTCGCATTTGTCGTGCACAACTCCTCATTGTCCGTAAAACATAATTCATGGCGGTGCAAAATTCTTTGCAAAACTAATAAAATTGTTTTGACGCTTTTTTTCTTCTTAAATTTTTCTTTCTCGGAGTGTTATCATATCTTAAGATGCAATTTATTAACCCCTTTTTCAAAAAATTTATGAATATAAAAATAAAAGTAACAGTTGTGCACTAGCTATTTATGTATATAGTGGTACACAAACTGAACCAGGTCATGAGCCTCCGCCCTGACTAATTATTTTATTAAGATATTATATAAATATATATATAATATCGTGGATTAATATATATATTATATAAATTATATATATATATATAATATATATATATATATTGAATTATATCAGTAAAAGATAATAACCTTAAAATTGTACTTTTAATAACTTTAACAGGATCTTCATAAGTAAAAAAAAATATTTATAATTTATTATTACAAAGAGGTTATAATTATAATATTAATAATATATATAATTAGTATTGTTTTCTTTGTACTTAAAAGTGATTAACGAACCTTTCAAGGAAGCATTGAATTTTATATTTTTTTTTTTTTTTTTTTTTTGGCGAAGTAATTCAAAGATATTAAGAAATATTTTTTAGTTGAATTTTTCTTTCCCTGGTTTCTTTTAAATTTGCACTATCTTTTTTATTTTATTTCTGTTATTTCTACGAATGAGCAGCGTCATGTTTCTTTTTTTTTTCTTCTTTTTTTGCTCCAAATTATGTAAAATAATTGGAGTTTTTTTTTTTTTAATCTTTTGTAGGTTGAAAATTTTGTCCTCTAGGCTTTCCCACCCAACGTCTATAGTAGCATAGATCGGGCACCTTGAAGAAAAATTTGCAAATAGGTGTTTTACGCAACATTGCAACAGCGTTTTTCAGCTGACGTGAAAGGTTAGGTTTCCATGCCTGCAGAGAACGTTTTTAGACCTGAGACCATCTTTCGGAAGTTTCGGATTCCCCAATCCAGAAATCCATAAAGGATGGAAGTTGACTTGAACTTTTCCACTAAAACATTAGATTTGAACTGATGTGTCAAAGTACAGTTATCAAGCATGAGACCGATTTGAGTCTGTGAAAACCGTTTTCTGACTTTTAACCTGTCCTTAAAACTGTTGCGTCACACTTCTTATATTATTGATATTACAATTTACATTTCCCTTTTGAATTTTTCAGTCATGTCACCTTCTTCAGTCATGTCACCTTCCTGCTACTCGGATTTCAGACCATATCATTCATTATTCATTGCATTTCTCAGACCTACTTAACTTGCTATGCTTCAGATCTTAATGTGGTTCACTGGCAATCTGGAACACACTTCCTTATTCTCTTACTTCCAACTTCTTTGATTTGCTCAATGTTAATGAGCCATGTATTCGAACATGTCAGGCTTTTAATTTGGCCAAGGTTTCCAATTTTTCCAAAACTTCTGTGGAATTTGGCAAGCCTTTTTTGTTTTTTGTCCTTTGCCCACTGGAGATACACAATATATATATATTAATATATATATATATATATATATATATATATTATTAATATATATATATAATATATATGATTAATTATATAATTATATATATATATATATATCGAGTAGTAATATATATATTATATTATATATTATATATATATAATATATAATTATTAATATTAATACTATTATATATATTATATATATATATAATTATAATATATAATATATTTATATATGTGGATTGGTGTGATATATGGGCAAAAATATTTCTTCCGTACTATTAAACACAATGTTCTTTTTACATCAGCAATTTCAAATTATAAAAAATATAAAAGATAAATGCATGTTGTTAATTTATCAATATATATATATTATATATATATATATATATATAACTATATATATATATATATATATATATATATATATATTTATTTATATATATATTTATATTAAATTATATTATATTATTATATATATTCTCAAAGATAAAACTGTTTAAATATAATTGGAAATAATCGCTAAAATGTTTCTTTACTTTAACATTTTACTGTAATAACATTTTTCTAACTCAAAGAAAAAATTATTAAAAGTTATTATTTTTTTATTATTTATTATTTTTGATTTCATTATTTTTTTTTTTTATAATGTTTTCCTTCCCATTATAAGTTATATCTAATTATTATTATAATTATATCTAAGCTGGGTATAACTTTCCTTTAGTTACGTTCTTTTATTTTTATACTTAGAATAAAAAAAATATTTTATGTTGATTAAATAAAAAAAATGACCAGTCGTCAAAACCAACAAATTAGATATATATATATATAAATAGTATATTTATTTATGTTTATATATATATTATATTATAGTATATATATATATATATTAAGTTCACTATAAAAATAGCAGTTTTTATTTTATATATAAATAATATATATATGTATAATTACTATATATTTATATATATATATAAATCATATATAATATGATGTTTTTAATAATATAAGTATATATTTATTTTATATATATTAATATATACTATCTTATATCGTTATGACTTGTGAACGAAATACTATAATATATATATTATTATACTATATATATATAATATATATATATATATATATATATATTATTATATTATTATATAATACTATATTGTTGATATATATATTATATATATATACTATAATCGATATTTATACTATATATATAATTATATATGATATATATATAGTCTTCCGCCTAGTTCTACTATTACCTAACATCTTATCCGCTCCTTCAGCGTATTTAAATAACCCTACGTACACCCGTTTATCAATATACGATACCTTACTTTATCTTAAATAGTACTTATCACCTACTTATAGTATAGTGGGGTTGTGTTTATTATATATATATATATTTATATATGATATATATAATTATAATAATATAAGATATATATATATATCGTTTGCTTTAAAAATTAATTTAATTAACAAATTTATAATATTTATACACTGTGTTAATAATTATTTTAATCCATGTTATTTGTGGTTCGTGCGGGAAAGGCAATTAAAAAGGCTGAGTTTATAGATCCTGCATTAACTCATCATATCGAATTTAAAGCCGATAAAAATAAAAATATCTTTAATTTTCAGGGTGCATTTTAAAGTTGTAAAGGAATTAGAAATAAAGTCTAGGGACTTTAATATTGCGTATGTCAAATATATATATATAATATATATATTATATATTATATATATTATATATTATATAATATATTTATTAAATATATATATAATACTATATATATATATATATATATATATATAATATATTATATAGTATATCATTATATATATATATATATTATATAAACGGTATATATATATATATTTAAATATATAATATAATAAATTTATATTTATTTATAATTATATTATATATATATATAATATAATATAATATATATATATATATATATATATAATTTATATATACTATATATATATAGTATATACTATATAATATATATATATATAATATATATATATATATATATATATACTATAATAATATATCATTATAGTATATATATAAGTTGTATTTTTATCGTTTTTTGCATGAAAAAAGTTTTTTTTGTTTTGTTTTTATTTTTTCTTATTTTATTTTTAATTTTTATTACATAATTTACATATTTGTGCCATATTTGCCTTTTGCTGTATGACTTCATGATACGGGCGGAAAATGTTATTTCTAATATTTTTTTTTTTACCAAAAAATCGGGAAAAATTAGGATAATTTTTTTTTACTGAACGTCTTAAAATGTTTGCAGATTAAAGCTGATTTGCGCCAGTTCTTTCTTATTTTGTTTGTATCAACTTCTTATACTACAAATGAAGTTTTCAAGGGTTAGGATTGTTTTTCTTTTTTTTTTTTTTTTTTTTTTTTTTTTTTTTTTATATATTTAAATATAATAAAATCGGTCGCATACATTTTTCGCAAAAACCTTCTATCACATTAATATTTTCACAAAAGGTGGGGATATACCGTATACCATATTAATAATAACTCTGATACTTGATAAATGTAATAAATAATAATGGTATAATTACATAATTTTATAGATTAATAAAAATAAGTTGTGAATTATTTATATGTAATTAATAATAAGTGATAGTGGTGAAATTAAATTTTTATTTAATACTATAGTGATTACTTGTGTAAATGTCATATGTTAAAAGTAAGTGAATTGGTGAATAATTTAAATATGTTAAATATAGTCATTCATAACATATTATCATTAAAAGTGTAATCATAATTATATAATATTGACATAATGATAATAGTTAGTGATTATGAGATAAAAATTACGTGATATTTGTTGTTAATATAGGTTTGAATAATATTAATAATAATGATATATAATAAAATCGGAAATAATATATATATATATATATATATTATATTATACTAATAATATATATATATATATATATATATATATCATATTATATATATATATATCATAAGTAAATATGGATATTCTTGAAATAGAATGAAGATGATTTGTATTTTGGAATTCCATATAATCTCTCTCCATTGTAATCCTCTGGAGTCGTAACATTCTTTTAACCATCTCCTACGTCTCTCTTTATTTGTCTTGATATTGTTGAATATGATTATGCACCTCTCACGGGAGGGAAGCACCCTCCCCAAGCGAGGGTAATTGATAATCTATACTAATATTTACCTTATGTCTTGAAAAAATTTATATCTATTCCTTTAAATGAATTTACAACTTCCCCCTATTCTATATAAACCATATGCTATAAAAAGTATATGAGAAACCCTCTTATTAGGATTGCTTTTACATAAGTAGAGTAGTAGAGTATAGGCGTGGGATATAGTAAAGAAAAGGTCTTATAGAAGCGGTAGGGTGAATTATTTCAATAAATATAAAATTGTAAATAAATTTTTTACCCTATATCAAACCTCTTTATAATATATTTATTATACTTAAGCTTATATTTAAAATTTACTTTTTAGTCGTGATTTGAGTTTATATTTTGCTTATTAATAAAAAATATTTTTATGTTTGATAAATAAAAAAATGATAAATAGCTTTTTTCGAATTTTCATCTCAGAAAATATAACTTTTATAAATTTAATTACTCTACATCATAAATTTTAAACGATAATTTTTATTTTAAAATAATATGTAAAATTAAACAGTTAAATATAACATTATTTTTATAAATTCCAAAACCTTAACAACATTGTTATATTAAATCAATATAAGTAACAATAATATCAACTTTTAATAAAAATATAAAATAAATATTAGTATAGGTAGTTAGGAAAGAAGGCTTTTTAACCCCTTTACCCCCCTGGGACCTTATAATCCAATAATATATTATTTTAATATAAACGGACCCAATGACAATATTAGATATAAGTTTAATATATTTAAAATATATATATTAATTTTATTTTATAGATAATTTGATTATTATATATATAATTAATATATATATAATATAATTTAATTATTATATATTATTAAATATTCATATAATTTTTTAATTAATATTTCATTAATATATATACATATATATTATATAATATTATATTGGTAAAATAATAGAAATAATATATTAAATTTAAATATTAATTAATATTAATATATTTATATTATATTAATAGTATATATTTATATTAATAATTATATATATTTATTATAAATTATTAATATTATTAAATTACTTATACATATTATATTAAAATTATAATATATAACTAATATATACTTTGGTAAATAAAATATTTATTGGTGTAAGATAATTTAATATTAGAATATTATAAATAAAAAGCCTATATTTATTATTTAATTTATATATATAAGAATATATTAATATTTAATTAAATATAATATATTAAGGTATTAGTATTCTAATAACTTCGAAATTGATGACTTAACAATGTAATTTTGTTAATTTACTTTTCTTTAATATATATAGCATAAAAATAACAAAGGAAAATATCTTTCTTTTTAAAAATAATAAAATCTTATAAATATCTAAATTTCAACAGTGTTATTATATTTTCTATTAAATAATGGATTCTTTAAAAAATTTTACAATTTATAATGTAATTGTAATATATAGATATTGATTTTGAAAAATTATTCTGCATTTCTTTATGGTTTTTTTTCTCAAAAAATTAATATGGAAGAATTTCATCATTTAATTAGCGAATTTATTTGATTTGTAAAAGTTATTTTTTCATTTTTAAAAAGCACTAAAAATTTCCAAACTCAAGCATGACAGTGAATTTCAAAGTTATGATATAATTGCATTCGTTCCAATAGAAATGTCTCTAAAAAATGACTTTTTGGTGATAAAATAAAGACAGTTCGAATCGACCAAATTAAACAAAGACTAGAGTCTTGAAGTGAGAGTTACGCTAATTCCTCGATAAATGAGAAAAAAGCTATTAAAATTTTGCATTTACACCGAATTTCTTAGGGGAAGTGGATATGAAGTCAGTGTACCACTTTATAAGATTGCCTTGAGATAAAGAGCTAGGATAGAAAACAACGTACTTCCAGACATTACCGCCGCGCCACGAGCATTACATCTCTCGTAAACATTGGTTCAAATCTGTATACAAGTTATAACTGGGTTGAATTCGATAATCTCTTTTGATTTGGAATCTCCTCCACTAATTTTCACTCATTAAGTAATGCTTAAAATCGTTAGTTAAAATTTCTTTGTATTTTTCAAGGAGACAAGTTTATGTTACAAAAATAGCATCTAGTCCTTTATATGAGTTTTCAACCAAATATGTAACATGCATACAATGTTTTTAAATTACTACATAGATTAACAAAGAATAGCCCCATATCACGCCCAGGGACCTTTACGGAAGTTTAACGACAACATACATACAAGCTTCACCTCGTGCCCCCCACCCCGCGTGCGGGGCCCTGCATCTGCGACTTCTGTCCGGGCTGTGATAATCAGGTTACTACATCCTTAATATTATTTATTATTTTTTCTCTCCGACAACGGTTATTGTGGACTCTTGAATTTTATCAAATATATTAACAAAAAAATAGGGCCTTAAGGTAAACAATGGGGACATTAGCTCCATCGTTCGCGTCACATGTCGCGAGAAATTATGGCGGGGTAGTTCTGGTGTTAAACGGAAGCTTAGGCCAAGCTTGATAAAATATATAATATATAATTATTATAATATATATTATTATAATATTATTTAATTTTATTATGTATTTATTTTATATATATTTAATATATATATTAATATATTATTTATAATTATAATATATTTATAATTAATTAATGATATATTTATTATATATATAAGTTATAATTAAATATATTAATAATTATAATATTATTATATATATTTTAATTATATATTCTTAATATTTAATATTAAAATTAATTACTTAATATTTAATTCTAATATTTATAATATATAATAATGTTTAATTTAATATTTAATAATATAGTATATTTTATAGATTAATTTAAAAAGTTTTAAGCACTCCTCTTATAATAAACAGTGGCATTTAGACCCTAATTCCAGATTAATGGTAGATGGAGAAAATTTATCTAAAATATAATTATTAAGGTACTGCTACTTAAGGACCTGACCAATAGGATCTCAAACCCTATGAGTCACCTATTGCCATATAGCACTACTGTTTCGCAATATACTATTTCGATTTGTCCAATGTAAGATAGCGGCAATTAATATATAAATTAATTTATATAAAATATATTTAATAATTTATTATATTAATTATTATTATATAATATAATATATAAATAATAGATATTATAATATATTTAAATATTTATTAACTATTTATATCATTAATAATATTATTATATAAGTATTATATATATAATTTAATATTAGTCTATTATATATTATATATATATATATATTGAGAGATTTGTATATAGAAAAATATTTAATTAAATTTCAAAAACGTCCAGAAAAAATTTTGATATACGTATACCCCATTTTTGAATGTTTCTAGGAATTTTTTTTTTTTCATATTTATTTAAAGTATTTTTTTAAGGCGTAAGAATTTTGTTTATTGTTTATATTTTTAAATTTATTGATAACTTTATTTGTGATTAAAAAAAGATGCAAAAAGATGTTATGATTAGTTATATATTATTATAGTATAATATTTTATATATTTTTATAATTTAATTATAATATATAATAAATATATATATATAATAATATATATTTATATATATATTATATTTTATAAATTTGTTAAATTATAATATCGAATTATTATTTATTTAAATACAATTTATATATATTATCAAAATGGATAAAATTCTATAAAACAATATCTATATCTGAAATTTATGATAAAAAGTAAAGAAGAAAGAAAAGGAGAAGAATATTACTTTGTAGAATGACTTTGGAGAAATTCGGCTGCCCACGTATGTAGCTCATTTGAAAACATATTTTTAATAATTGTTCGGTCCGCTACCCTGTCTTACCTACTCTAATCATCAATACCATTTATAATATATTCTCGATTATTTAACATTATTATTTATATCTGTATTGATCCTATTCCATTATTCATCGTATTTCACTATTATGTACAAATTACGGGGATGTATTATTATATTAAGGCCAAATAGAGACAGAAAGAAGACTGTATATTAATTAATTATTACTATTATGGGTCATCCTATTATTCATTATTCGATAGTATTATCACCTTCGGCATTATTATCTAGTGTATATCCGTACCTACATTATATTATTATTTTATTTTTATTTTTTGTTCTTTTAAATAAAGAAAGTCCCCATCTATTTTATTTTCTGGGATTTTTTTTTTTATTATTTTTTTTCTCACTTCATATTTATTTTATTTTCATCTCATTTCATTATCTATTATGTCTCCCGCATTATTCATAAATAAAAATTTCCCGGTATATATTATTCATATTATCCAGTGCGTTTATTATAAAAAGTATAATAAAAACTTTTTTTTATATTTATATATATGGGCAGAAAAGTTACTGGGCATATAAAAATAATATAAAAATTTATATTATTTTTTTTTATGTCAATATTTATGTAAATCGATTCTATGTATTCATTTATTTAGGAGTCTGTATAACATTTTTTTTACTATTTATTTATATTGTGGATGAAAAAATATAAAAAGATACTCATAACAATTATCTAAAACGGTGTCATATAAAACTATATTATTATAATTAAATAGTATATTAAATTATATAAAGATATTAAGATCTGATTCGGAAATATTTATATATTATATATATATATATATACTGTAAATATATCATTGTGGATCGCCAGATAAATGAAGCTCAATCTATGAATCTACTGAAATGATATTGGGCCGCCTTTAAAAAATAAAAACCCGCACAGTTTAAGTTCAAATTTCTATAAACATTACCAATAGTTAAATTGAAATAGATAAAAAATAGAATCATCCTCATCAAACTATATACCTAAACAAATAAATCGTCATTGAAAATCTAAAAATAGATATCTTAAATACATGAATAAATGATTATCAGCTGGCAGATGGAAGCCCAAATTATATACATAGCTTAAAATACATAAATGGGATTGAAATAAGATGAAAACTAAATTGAGATAAATTTTAAATAGGAAAAAACATTAATGGGATAAATGACTCTAATGAGATAAAAAACATAAAATGGCATTAACTAAGGATAAAACCAAAATAAGATAAAAAAATTGAATAATGCTAGTATTTAATAAAGATAAGAGTTGGGAAGGTGGTGTATAATATTTACATTTAGAAGTGAAGTACAAAAAAATTAAAAAATAAAAAAAATTAAATAATATAAGAAGAAAAGATTTAAAATGATTAAAAAATACATGATGAAACGTTATTTTTAAAAAATTGAAAGAACAGAAATAACAATTATAAAAAAAATATAATTTCGAATACTAATGATTCAATAGAAAAAATTACAAACACACAAGATTATTCTAGCCTTTTGTGCTATTTTCATGCAGCTCGGTACTTCAACAGCTATCTTACAAGAATTTAATAAATATATTGTAATACTGCAGATCAAATAATTGTATATCTAAATTTTTTTATCTAAAGCGATTGTATTATTCTATAAGCTTCTTCATCTAATAGTTCTCTATTTAGTCCTAATTAATCTTTCATTTACGTTTCTTCTCAAAATTTAATATATATATTCAAATTATCCCAATATAAACGTCATATTAATGTCATTTATAATATTTTTCATATTTCCTTTCTAAATAATCGTTTTTTACATAGAATTAAATAACATATTTATCTTAAGTAATGTTTTTCATTTACCCTTTCGTTTTTCTTTTTTCTTCTATATTTTCTTTTTCTTTTTCTTTCTATTGCCTTTGCTGGGCTTCTACTTTGGTATATTGAGTATAGTGAATTTAGTGGAATTTTAAATGATATCTTATTACTGTTATCACTACTTTCTCAACTCAAACGTAACGATCATTACCTACTCTCATTTATAATTTAGTTAAATAAATTAATTTAACCTATCTCATTATTAATGTCAATATGATGAATGTATAAGATTATAACACTATTCGTATACCTAAAAAGTTAAATGAGGAAATAAATAAAAATATTTATATGAATTTTTATAATTAAATTAAACTAAAATATTTTTATAAAAATTTTACAAATTTATTATTAATTAATAAATAAAATTTTATAAATTATATAAATTAAATAAAATACTTACAAAATAATAATAATTAAATTACTTTATATATATATACTAAATTATAATAATATAGTATATTTACATTGCGGAAAAACGGAGCCTGTAAATTTGATTTTTTGTCCGACCTAGCTCTAGCTTCATTGAGCATGCGTTGTAAATCTTTACCTAGGCTATCCTCAGAATCGAACGCTGCCGACTATCTGCCTCATGCTCATTTTATAAACATTAAATTCTCTACTACTTAAAAGTGTCTACTATCAATGATTTTATTTAAAAATATCCGACACTGTATTATCTCTCCCATTATTAATTTTGAAATTCTATCATATCTTAGCTTTAAAGAATAGATTTAGAATTAGCTCCAGATACTACCGATCTCCAATAATATATTTTTTTGTCATGTAACCTTTATCAAATTGATATAAACCAATGATGTATTTAAACTTCATTTTAATATGAAATTAGCCGACCTAAATAATATTTTTTTTTTATTTATGCTATCGTCTTTTACAAACTGTAAAATATAAATTTACCTTTTCGTTTTTACTCTACTCATATTTTTTTAAGTTATTTTTTAATGTGATTGTTATTTTAAGATGGTATTGGTGATAAGCATAATACATTTGTATATTAATTATCTGTTAATATAATAAATTTTTAATTAAAAAAAATATTTACCTTAATATTAATATAAATCGAAGTGTTTTATATTCTATTTCTACGTGATATTTGATAAATTTTGGTATAATTTAAATAATAATTAAATTCGCTTACATTTATTTCAAGTTCTGTTAATTGCAAGCACCAATATTTATATTTTTTGTTTTCTTCCTTTATTTTTAAATCGCCTTCAACTAATAATTGAAGTAGCAGCTACCTCGTGTTTTTTGTTTTTTTTTTTTTTCTTCTTTCTTATCTATTTTCTTGTTCTTTTATTACTTTTCTTTTTTAATTTTTTTCTAATTTTCTATCTCTCTATCTTCTTCTCTCTACTTCTCTCTCTCTTCATCTCTCTAAATATTATATATATATAACTTATTATATTATATATATATATATTATATTATATTATAACTAATATTATAATCTAATATATATTCCGTATTATATATATTATATATTAATTTTACATATAATAATTATTTAACTATATTTTCATAGGTTGATGATTTTATTTAGTATTTTGCTTAACCCTATGGTTTTTAATTGTAATTTTACATCACTAACCTGTGGAAATTTTCTTGCCCAAAAAAAACTAATTTATTTTTTCTTGTTTCTTCTTTCTTTGGCCCAAAAAATTTAATAACAATTTAGATAAGATGAGGGGTGAGGGAGGGGAAGGTTAGATGTAATTTGTATTTTGTATGGAAATACCTACATATTTAATAATATTAGGTACAGAATCACAGCCAACATAACTTCTCATACAATACTCAATAATAGGGGGGGAGGGAAGAATTTTATACACTAAAAATAGATACATATTTCGAGGCTCTCTGCTATGCGATTCGCTTCAAGCCTCTTGGGAAATCATAGATATTTAAAAGATACCATATCTATTACTCTATCAATAAAGAAATGATACAATGTTTTCACAACATGCTTTTTTCATGCCATATAGATGTATTTAATTTTTTGATAATCATGTGGTAATCAGTATTTTGACGAAATATAATGGAATTTTTGGAATTTGGGTCTAGGCCTTAAACCTCACGTGCGTTTTCTGTTGAAATTCAGGGCGTATTATGGTATTTAGATTAGATTCTATTATTTTACCTTTTTTTTTGTTAATGGTAATTGTATATTTTTTAATATGAGATACTTTAATTGTAATATACATGGTATCAGTTTAAATACTATGTTTGTGTTGTGACGATGGAGATTGGTTACAAAAAAAGAATAACTAAAGATGATTAAAGTCTCAATAATATAAAAATAGATATATTGGTAAAGTAAAATAAATTTAAATGAGTGAATTTATGATTACTAAATCCTAGATGATATAAATATCTATACATAAGGAGTACTCTCCTCCACGTAAACCAGGAAAATAAAAGCATAAAATATATATGAGATAAAAGAAGTTAATTATTTAAACTCCCAAATAGAACACTAGAATGAGTAATTAGGTGATAAATTTTTTAAACGAGAAGTGGAACATAGGCTGAGTGAGTAATATTATATTTTTGAGACGAAAAATGAGATATTAATTTTGGGTAAAGGAATGGCATGATGGTAAATTTTTTGATGTATACGTCTAAGGAAGGACATAAGGAAGAAATAAGGAAGTCAGAATTGCCTGTTGAGTTTTTTTTTTTTTCTAGAAAGTTAAAAAGATATTTTACAACTAAACACCAATTTGGAATGATGAATTAATAATAAGAGCGCTCCTAGCTCTCAGTAGATATAGAAGCAACTCCGCTTAGCAAAGCGAGGGGCCAGTTTGAGACTGGGTGCAGCGATGAGATTTGAGTCTACTTTGTCTTTTGGGAGATCCCATTCTCGGATTAGGCCACTTAGTTCATCAGTGTGGAAAAAAAACTCCGTCGCTACCGCCGATTCATGCTTCTGGCTGCCCGCGAATTTTTGCCTTCAGGCCCAAGTTACCCAACGCGACCTTTTCTCGTTGTGCTCACTTGACAGGGCGTTAGCCCTTCCCGGGTGTTGTTGAGTTTTTTAGGTGAGAATTTATTAAAATTTGGGGATAGAAATGCTATACAGGTATGAAGATTAAATTTGGTATTGTTTTGTCTTCTCTGATAGTGTGATAAATATGATTAAGTGGAGAAGCAGATTTCTTCAAAAGCTTCTAAGGTAAAGGGATATTGAAGAGTTAGCTTTATTTTTCATATTATCGTTTGAATTTGATGTAATTACCTCTGTGACTTATTGAGGGTTGGGAGGAGGTGGTCTAGTTATAACAGTCATAGTAATATGAGAAGGAGTGAAAATCATTCCAGTGTTAAATTGTGGCTAGATGGTAAAGAATTGAGTTACGGGTTCATTGGACTTTATGGGGATGCATGTTATTTATTATAATGTTAAGTAAATATATTATTAAGAATCTTTTTGTTGGGGATGCTATGAAATAAATATCATCCGTAGCGTAGCCACGTGGTTATATTGTAAATGCGGGTTAGTGTGATAAAATGATGTATAATGTTCGATATTCATAATATATATTGGCTATGGATAGGGGAAAGGGGAATCCATATTAGATATTTTTTTAATAATCATGATATTCTATAAACAAAACCTCAAGGACTATCAATGGGTCTACCCCCTCCTACCATAGCCTAAATATATTTATGGATAATTAATCGAACATTATCACATTTTACCTTAACCGCACATTTACAATAAATACCACTTGGGCTACGCCGTAGATTGAATATTTTCAATTAAGCTACATGCCCCCTAAACAAAAAATTTCCATATATAATTAAACCTTATAAATAACATTCATCCCTCCATAATATTCACACATATGAACTCCCTAACTCAATTCTTACCATTCCTATAACACACTTTTACCTGGTGAAATAATTTCTTTACACCATTACTTGCGTTTATAGAAAACCTTTCCTCCCATACCCTCATAGTATTCTAACTTTGGTATTCTATCCCATTCTAACAAATTTATAAAAAAGCTATCTTCACATTGCCCTTTACCTTAGAGCTTTGAGAATCTGTTCCCCCAACCATTTACACATAAGAAACAAAATACCTCCTCTCCACCTTCACTTAACAGTTAAAAATAGTCCTCCCCGATATTATTAATTCATCCTTCCAAAACGGAAAACGAAAATTCTTTCAAATTCTCAACAACAAAAAAACACAATATTCTTACTTTCCTTCCGCGCTTCCTCTTCCACTAGACAAGCTTACTTAACACTTAACCATTATCACACTTCATATTCCCAAAATCACACTTTCATCTAAAATATCCCTCAGACCTCCCGTCTTTTGCAAAAATTCCCCAAACCCAATTGGTCTAATAAGAGTACCCTTGCCATAATGCACCCCTGGTTTACATAGGGAGACCAATGATATCACCCAGAAGAACGAATCAACATAATTATGATTTTACCACTGACAACACCAACTCTGCCCTTACCAATCATCGCACTAACACAAACCATAGTATTAATACCCAAAATATTTAATATTATTAAAATTACAAAGTCATACAAAAAAAAGGAAAATAATAGATTGTTATATATCCATAATACGCCTAATTTCAACAAAGCAGAGATTTTAGGCTAGACCAAATCCAAAATTCCATTATACTTTCGTCAAGATACTTTATTGTTACAAATATAAACAAATAATCCAGATACAATAGCTATTCATCTTGTTAGGTCTATTTTCATCTATCTCTTCTCTCCTTTTT
>JABUQX010066377.1:12500-16170 GCA_015478945.1 Trachelipus rathkii
TCTTCTTCTTCTTCTTCTTCTTCTTCTTCTTCTTCTTCTTCTTCTTCTTTCTTCTTCTTCTTCTCTTCTTCTTCTGTTTTGCATTCCTTGCTGTCTCTCACCTACTTATTATTATTATTTATTCATTATTATTATATTATTATATTATTATTTATTATTATTATTACTTCATATATTATTATTATTATGTATTCTAATTGTATTAATATTCGTTATAGTACTTTTATTATTTCTTATGTATTTTGTTGTGTTGAATTTAAAATATATAAGGCTTGTTTCTTATGTATTTTGTTGTGCTGAATTCAAAATATATAAGGCTTGTTTCTTATGTATTTTGTTGTGCTGAATTCAAAATATATAAGGCTTGTTTCTTATGTATTTTGTTGTGTTGAATTTAAAATATATAAGGCTTGTTTCTTATGTATTTTGTTGTGCTGAATTCAAAATATATAAGGCTTGTTTCTTATGTATTTTGTTGTGCTGAATTCAAAATATATAAGGCTTGTTTCTTATGTATTTTGTTGTGCTGAATTCAAAATATATAAGGCTTGTTTCTTATGTATTTTGTTGTGCTGAATTCAAAATATATAAGGCTTGTTTCTTATGTATTTTGTTGTGTTGAATTTAAAATATATAAGGCTTGTTTCTTATGTATTTTGTTGTGCTGAATTCAAAATATATAAGGCTTGTTTCTTATGTATTTTGTTGTGCTGAATTCAAAATATATAAGGCTTGTTTCTTATGTATTTTGTTGTGCTGAATTCAAAATATATAAGGCTTGTTTCTTATGTATTTTGTTGTGCTGAATTCAAAATATATAAGGCTTGTTTCTTATGTATTTTGTTGTGCTGAATTCAAAATATATAAGGCTTGTTTCTTATGTATTTTGTTGTGCTGAATTCAAAATATATAAGGCTTGTTTCTTATGTATTTTGTTGTGCTGAATTCAAAATATATAAGGCTTGTTTCTTATGTATTTTGTTGTGCTGAATTCAAAATATATAAGGCTTGTTTCTTATGTATTTTGTTGTGCTGAATTCAAAATATATAAGGCTTGTTTCTTATGTATTTTGTTGTGCTGAATTCAAAATATATAAGGCTTGTTTCTTATGTATTTTGTTGTGCTGAATTCAAAATATATAAGGCTTGTTTCTTATGTATTTTGTTGTGCTGAATTCAAAATATATAAGGCTTGTTTCTTATGTATTTTGTTGTGCTGAATTCAAAATATATAAGGCTTGTTTCTTATGTATTTTGTTGTGCTGAATTCAAAATATATAAGGCTTGTTTCTTATGTATTTTGTTGTGCTGAATTCAAAATATATAAGGCTTGTTTCTTATGTATTTTGTTGTGCTGAATTCAAAATATATAAGGCTTGTTTCTTATGTATTTTGTTGTGCTGAATTCAAAATATATAAGGCTTGTTTCTTATGTATTTTGATAAACAAAATACATAAAAATAAGTCCTATATACATGTCAAATAAAAATTTGTTCACTAGTGTATTCCACGCCACAACTTTTACATAAAACTATATAATTTTATGCAGCTAACTATTATTATTATTATTATTATTATTATTATTATTATTATTATTATTATTATTATTATTATTATTATTATTATTATTATTATTATTATTATTATTATTATTATTATTATTATTATTATTATTATTATTATTATTATTATTATTATTATTATTATTATTATTATTATTATTATGTATTATTATTATTATTATTTTTATTAGGTAAGTTAGTCTATCTTATATATATATATATATATATATATATAGAGAGTAGAGATATATATATATATATATATATATATATATATATATATATATATGTACAGGCTGGATTTACTAGTTATTTACACACTGGCCTTGCTGCCGAGAGAAAGGTCCACGCCTGGGGTCTACGCTCGCAATTTCCTATAGGGTGAAGATGCGTTTAAAATTGATTAGTACATGAAACCAATTGCTTTTAAATGATCAGCAAATATCCATATTAAAATCTTAACGATATTGTTGGTTAATTGTGACAACAATATACAAATGAATTAATGCAGTGTAACACTCATGTTGATTTTAAAACGAATTATCATTAATCCTACAATATATGTCCAACTGGTTAAACGAGACAAAATGTATAACTCGAAGTAGAGAGTCTACTAGTTATTGAAAAAGAGGTGTTTTAGATGAGGTCGAATTTACGTTTTTGATGGTCGATTATCCAGGGAATTCACAGTACTGACTATATTATAATTCTTGTGTATTTCATTATTAATTGTAATTTCATTGTTAATTGTACTTCATTATTAATAATAACTAATTAATCATAATGCTGTGTTAAAGGAAGATAGTTGCCTGTGAGTATTTCTGCAAGATAAACTGACTCAGTCTAATATAGAAATATTTCTGAACTATTATTATTTTGTGAAATATTAAATTAATTAACTTTAACTGTAAATAGAAGGAAAGAATTTCTACCATACGTAGGAAAACAATTAAAAGAGTGTTGGCATTCTAAAGCCTGTTTCTCATTATAGACCAATGCTCTTTATTTGAATGACTAATTTTTATATTGAATATTTAATCGAGGTAAAGCTACTTAATAACTTATTAATAAGCATTATTAACGTGAAATTTTTAAGTAATTAATTCTAAGAAATAAACATATAAAGTGGACACCTTTTATATCCCCGTACCCAAACTAGTTAAGTCAGTATAAGAAATGGTGACCCCAGAGTGACTGAATAAACAATCTTCTGATAAAAAAATACAAAAAGTGAAAACTAATAATAAAATAGTTAAACGATGAATCAAACAGTGAAGTGAAAAGCATATTCCAAAGTGAGAAGTGAAAAGGGAGAAACACACCAAATTTCCTAAAAAGTGAAGAGTGAAAGACGATAAAGGAAAATAAACAAACAAATTTAAAACAACAAAAGCAAAAATTACAAATTCTAAAAAGAAAATCACCTGCATTATTTGAAACAAAGGAACAAGCATGACTATTATAACTCGATCCCAAAATATTAAAGTCCAATCAACCTTCTCTGAAGAAACTCTCAAACGAGAATAGAGGAAGGGGAGATTATCCATCTCAATTCAACCCGAAATAATCTGACTCACGAGCGAGATCGTCCGCCTGATAGCCGCAACAAGATAAGAGCACCCAAGAGATGCTCGCTCTCAATAGAAGCACTTGGTAGACCTGATGAAACGCTATGCCAAACTGAAACCCAACGGCCAAACGTTGATCAAAAACCATGGAGTGAAGTGGCTCCAACCACTGAGATTTGGCAACATCGGTGATGAAGCGAGCACGGAGGGTTTATGCTTCTTCCACAAAAATTTCTTCACTGTGCTAAATGCGAGGTCGGCACTGTGCAATGTATCAACTAATCGCCCAAAGTCCCCAAACTCCAACTGCGCAGAGGGTTACCCTAAGTCTTCCCAGTAGAAACGTTGTCGGCTCATGTATCATCCTATAGGCTGAGAAAGAGTACCCATGTGGGAGGTAAAGGGCATTTAAAAATAAAAAGATTTCAATGCACATGTCCGGTAATAATAATTATTAAGTATGCAATGAAAACGCGAAAAAGTGTTTCAATGATAAATGCAAACGTTAATAACATCTGAAACTTGAACTGAAGTATACTG
>JABUQX010066378.1:0-25000 GCA_015478945.1 Trachelipus rathkii
CTGTATGAGAGTGTCGGGGTGGCGTGGTTCTTTTAGGTGTAAGGTGATCTGTTTCGTGGTCGTAGAATGTATTTTTAGTAAGTGCTGAATCGTTAATGGATACATGGTATATATTGTCAGAGTAGAATAAAATGTTGTAAGATATTTATATATATATTATAGAAGATGGAGGAGCTTTGAAATTTATAGTTTTGTTATTTATTAGAATAGAGTGCAAATTTATGATTGCTTAGCCTTAGTGCACTTATAATCAATAATAGTATGAAGTGATAACTTACGATTGTAAAAATTAGATAAGTACAGGTGTTGGTGTGAAATGTTTTGTGCTTGGGTTAGTAGAAAGTGAATAAAGGCGAAGGGGTAATATAGTAACTAAGATATATTATAGCATTCTGAATGAGTATTAGGGATAACTTGTGGTAGAGATGCTATAATAGGTTGTAAGTATTTTTTGATGTGTGAGGCTTAAGAATTTTAAAGGTTAAATTAAGTTTGATATATATAATATATAGTAGTAATATAATAGTATTAGTTTTGGTATTTTGACGAATACATAATATATGGTCCGTCAAACTATATATGAAGAATCGGTAGCAACTACATCTGTTGATCCAGGATCTGATAAATATGAATGATACTCCAATACAGAGCAAGCCATGAAAGAGGCTTGAAAAATATCATTTTGCCATACATTATACTATACCTATACATCATATAAGTGAATTATTTTTTTAATAACTTGATTGATTTCACATATTACATGATATATATATTATATATAGCTCTCTTCCTTATTTAATTATTGTTTAACAATAGGAGGGGGTGTAGTATGATACTCAAATATATATATATATAAAGTATTCACTATATACCTCTATAATGATACTCAATAATTACTCAGCGGAGTATAATGAGGGTTCTTACAGTAGACTATCTTTTTTGTGTACATCATAGTTTTTCTCATACTTTTATACTTCTGTAAAACAATTTCTCTCAATGTTCGACAAAAAATCTCTGCGCATGTCTCCAGAAACGCTTTCACAGTTATGCTCTAAACGCTTTTCTTAAAGCAAAATTTTCTCTGTAGTCGCTGCAAGCCTTCTGGGCATCTATATTTCGCACGCTCGTTGACCTATAAGAATTCTCTTATCTTTATGAAGAACTTAACTTACACCTGAGGCTCTTTTCTAGTGACACTTTACGCTAAGATGTATTCTTTATGAACATTGTAGAATACGATTTTTTCACGCCAGAAGATTGGAGCGCCTCGATGTCAGATAGTGATAGTTACTTCTCCCTCATATACTAAATGTTATTTTAGTAAAGTAGGATTGTGCTTCTAAAGAGGCTATCCCCTCTCCCTTCGTTCAACTATATTCTATGTCTCAATACTACACTTTCCCTATCTCATTAGTTAGGTGAAGCACGCACATGTAAACCTATTCCGAAAAAAAGGAAAGTACAGCTCTGATTCATTCAATACTTAATCTAGCCGCTAATAGCTCTCACTGTATTATACTATATATAGAAATACTATATTGAACCTTTCATTAACTCTCACTATTCTTAGAACCATTATACTTGGAAATCTTATCTCACTAATTATCTCTTCTTTTATATTCACGATATCGCCATGTACTGATAGCCTATTTTCGCGTTCGTAGGTCTATACTGGTGATTAATACTTTACCTATTTTATAATCATAGATATTATGGGTATATTTTCGCTTTAACGGTACTTAACGTATATCGTTTATATAGGAGACTTGCGGTGTGATGGCGTTATTGATACATATCCACAAAGCATTTGAACGGGTATATATATGAGTAACCTTATCTCTGATACATATTATAGCTTACTTTAATGCACTCTCTCACTATGGTGATTTCCTCCTTCTCTTTGTGCTTACTTATATGTCTAGCTTTACATTTCATATTCTGCTATTACAATATCGAGCTAGTAGGGTTGATGGAGCGACTAATTACTTCTTCTTTTTCTCTGTCAATAGTGGTGTTTCCTCAGGGTTCTGTTAAAAATAAACCTATACTTTATTCTTATATATATGTAACTTTTCATTATCATTAGATTACTTATATCTAACTATATGCATCAATGCTATACTTACTATCCACTCATATATGCTCCATGATTAGAATACGAGTCTTTCAATCTTCAACTTTACCTTTCAATTCTGCTCCCTCTTTATTAATTACTTATCTAGAATTTGCCTCTTTCGTTCATTTTTAATCTCTTTTTATATATGCGCTAAACTCAACTCATAACCCCCATATGAAATTATTACTCAGTAATTTAGGGGTTGTCTCAACCTTGTTGAATATTCAATATACTTTTTAATATTAAACTCAACTTCTATACTCAATTAATCTCCCTCTCTAAAATTCAAGCCTTCTAACTTTCCTCATATTTCTTTACGACCGTTTCTATATATAGTCTCTCCTGGTTGACAATATATAATATAAATACATATATCCATTAGGCCTTTTTTATGTTTATAACATAAATAAATAATTGTATTGATATGAAAACCTCACCTCACAACGGTTGCTAGGTAGTTTTTATATATATATAGCGACCTCTAAAAGATAGGTCTTATGTTATTATCTGTATATTTATGATTGATTCTATTTACAGATTTTTTTTCCTCTCACTACTACAGTTACTTCTACTCACAGCTATTAATATATACTAAGGGTCTCATCAGCTCCTTATTGGAGTATACTGTTCTCTTAATATGTCATGGTGAGGGTAGTCATTCTATATAGGCTTCACCGGTACTTTAATTGTGACAGGGTTACGATAGTATCTAAATAAAGCCAATAAGAGCTTATATAACTGTTTTCTGTAACTATTTCTGCAGTTCACTTTGGACCTCTCTAATTATTTTTGCGAGCTCAATGTATTGTATTAACTAATTATATATATAATATATATAATTTATCTCTTTTCTTTAGGTTAAACCTATATATATATGGGGAAAAATAATTTTTAGTTATTTTCAAATTTTTAGTTTTTAAAGTCAGCCTGGAACTAAGATTTTTGGTGCTAACACGGTAGAAGAAATTTACATCTTATTTTCCATCTTTTCGCGGTTACTTACTTTTTCTCCCCTTTTACGCACGCCCCGTCTCGTAACACAAAGGGTGCTGTGTCTGCGCACGAGTTATCTGTGTTGATGTGGGTAACTCCAAGCTAGTTCGCTGGGTGCTTCCTTCTTTCCTGCCACCTTAGTTCTGTTGAATTCTTTTCTTATTTTCCATAGAGTTTTGAGTTTCGTTTGCACGTGGATGGTAATCTTCTTTGCTCGAGCTCGCTTCTATCTTTAGTGTTTCCTACTTGAATGTTTTTTTATATAATATACCAAAAAATTCCTCTTTTACGGTGATATTTATAGCCTTAGAGCGTTTGCTATTTATTTGAGACATATCGATGCATTGCAGAAATAATAGAAGGTAATGTCATGCGTTAATTATATAGTGCTCGCTAGCGGCTGAACTAATTTTAGTCACGTGCACATCATCGTGTTTACAACTAATCTTTCATAATTTGTTCTTATACGAAAATATTGTGTGTATAGGTGCACACTCTAGTGTTTGAGTGATCGTGAGCACACGTGTTAGACATACATATATATAGATAAAGAAATATATGAAACGCGAGTTGTTAGCTTTGTCACTATGATTGTCGGGGTACGATTAAAATATTTACACAAACATGGCAAATTTTTCTCTCTCATATAAATGAAAGCTTTGAAGAATTTTATATTTGTTTACACGAGAATCAGTATAAAAGAGAGATGAGATTCCCGCGCGGTATAAAACGCACATAAATGCATATGGACGCCACTCTAAGGGCTAACAACAACTTGGTCTTCAGCGCCCTACCTGTTTATAGATTTAAGCTCACTTAGGCGTGAACTAACTTGATATCTTTAACCAAATGTAATTATGAGCGCACTGAATATTGTACCTAGCAGCTCTCGCTCTCGCTGCTAAATGGAGGGTGGCGTATTAATTAAGCAGTTTGGTCTGCGCTCACGGCCAAAAATGTCTATAAGTTTCCACTGTACAGAGCACTCTCATGTACCGTTGGGTTCCCTAATAAGTGACATAATATCGAAGTATCAATATAGCTCAAACATCAATAGAAAGATAAGTCTTAAGGAGATATATAATGATTCTTTAGTTATGGTCTGTTGACCTCTCACAGACACAATCTATATTCCATAAATGAACGTGGTTGTACTTCTACCTTGTCTCCATCGCGAGTATTATTTTGAGGTGTATGTCTACCTCACCTTTCTCTTCATAAAGACAAGAGTACTAGAAAATTGAGAATCCCTGTGTATAAAAAGTCTTTGAGAGCACACAGCTGATAAAGTCTGTATACATTAAAAGTCTCTTTTGCATTTCTCTTGGGAATAACAGAACTTGCTCAATGTTTACATTTAGTAAGCTGCCGCCTCTTATGCTACCGTGTGGGTGATACGTGAGTGTTATTTCAGTACTATGTATTTTTGTGTGTGCTCGGATTTAAGAGCTCAAATGGTAGGTGTTATTTATATATGTTGAGTGCAATAGGTACTGAGATTGCAGAGTTACACCGTGACTCCGATAAGAGTGATGAATTGAGAAGTTATAATGACATCATATTTCATATTTTAGCAAAAATGGTGTGAATTTAGCAGAATTATGTTTGTGGTTTTAGAAGGTAATTGAATTTTTATCACACACGGTGTGCAGAGTAATCTGTGGAGAGTCTCTAATTTTTGATTTTTAATCATCTCGGACAAAATTAATCTAATTAATTCAGTAATCGAGTCGAGACGTAACTAGTAATTATACAGTAAATATGCAGGTTAAGAACGAAGAGGTCAATTTTTTTTTTTACGTGTATTCGACGTAGGGATGAGGAAGAATGGCTAGTTGAAAATGAAGCAGTTTGACACAGTATATATGTATTGCAGAAGGGATAGAGAGGAGGTGTCGGGATACGAGATGAATCGGGTTATCACGAGCGTTTGTCTATAGGGTTTAGATTATGCACGAGGGATGGATAGTGGAAAGGTCATTCTGAGTCGGGGAGTACGATTTCCCACAAAGTTTAGGAAGTCAGTAACGGAAACAGTCGATTAAAAAAAGATACATTTAAGAGCTTAGCGAATAAAAAGTAACGGATATTTTTAGATACAAAGAACCTCGTTGATGGTAAACTAATACTAATTATGATAGTAAAAATGAATAAAGTCGCCCCATCCAACAACAGCGATATTTTAGAGATTTGACAGAATAGTTAAGAATACTCAATATTAATTATAAGTATAACAATAAGATGAATAGAAGGAAGCTACCAATAACAGGTGATAGGGGAGCTATATGTGAGAAGACAGTGACGTAGGTGTCGTACTTATACGGTACTAAAAATATTCTATTGGAAATGTCAATTTCGCTATCACGTCAAAGTTTACTCATCTAGTAGTTATTTTCTAAATGATATTAACTGTTAAAGCTTAAAACCTAATTTAAACTAAATTCGTTGTCTAGTTATGAGGAAAAGTTAAGAGTATTTTACAGTTCATGTATAGAATACTTCTTCTGAGATGAGCAAAGGTCTCGAGATAGTCTGCAGAAGGACTTTGCGCCGAACTAGGACAAATGTGGTTCTGATGTATATAAACACTTAGACTCATTATTCCTCAATGGAACGCTATGATATGGAAGATTGTGTTTTCTATGAATCTCATTAGGTATAAAATATATTTTTTCAAAGTTGAGAGCACTATAAATAATTTAGATAGAAACAGTTAAGAGTGATTATTTTGTAGTGATATCAGAGTCGCGCTTCCCCTTTAATTTATATGGTAAACATTAGGTTGGATATGTGTATGAGCTTTACACACTGAATGAGGAAAGTAGCCTAGTAATTGAGACATAGTGAGCATAGTTTTTGACGATATAGGGCGGGGATATAGTACACGTGAAGCATCCACTCCCTCAAAATCATTATTGGTGATAAGGTAAATAGTGACATCTGGGCTACTCAAGCTACCCTAATATACTTCTTCTATTCCTTCATAGATTTTTCACAGGTGGGGGCAAAATTTTTGTGCTAACAAACTACAGTGTGAATCCAACAGTGGTGTATCAACCAGGCCAAGACAATAGGAATAACTTAATATACTGTACGAATGAGACGGAAGGAGATAAAAGTAAGAAAATTATATATATAGCCAGATATACAGGAAATATCATCTGAGTATAAAGGTAAAATGAGGTGAATTTTAACTATAATAATAAGATATGTATGCTTATCAATAGTAGAGATGTTTTGTGCAAGGCTTCAGATAGATTTGTCAGTAGGTATAATAGACAAGGAGGTATTTTAAGTACTAGTTAAACTTTCGTGGATTTGACTATGGAGAACTCCAGACTTTTTTTCAAGTTTTCACGCGCTTCTCGGCCAGAACTAACTTGGTTCCGGCTGGTACTTTTAACCAGAACTTTTCCACTTTTCTTTCCATAATTATACTATTTTCTTGTGTCTGGCTATGGTAATTGCATCTATATCGATGGATATAGTACAAATATGTCTGAATGTATATACTTCGTACTTCCTACCTTCATTCATTATATATTATAATATATAAAAGATTTATTCAATAAAGGGGTACCTATGCATAATACCCTCATAAATTATAATCAAATTTAGTTATATTAAATTCAACTATATCAAGTAGTACTAATAAGTCATTAGACGAAAAATATACTCAAGGTTCAGCCTAACGTAAAACCAAATGAACTCACAATATGAAGAACTCACATCCCTATAATGGAATTGGATCGTGAGATAATATAGGGATAGATGGCAAAAGTGGTTAATACTCAGAACCACGCAAATGTTCTTTGTACAAAGATACTGACTGATACCACAAATTATAATGCCATTATGTACGCCATTTTCGCTTAGCATTTTCACACTGTGTTGAGTAGGTTTAGTCTTCAGCTCCTTAGCTGCCTTCAAGTAAGGATGTAGGGTATTAGGTGACCTACCCACTACGATCTCAGAAGCAATTTGTCCACGTAGGAGAAACCCAAGGAGGTTAGCCGATCACTAGCCAGCCTACCGTGACAGCTGCATCTCATCCATGATACCTCTGTATGGTACAAATGGAGGGATATGCACGGGTAATATCCAGCCAGGCTTGTGGCCTCACCGCGCATTTACATTCGTGCAATAGAGGGGGATAATTGCAACCATATACCTACGATGTTCAGTTATCGATTATGTATCTGAGAACTAGAAAAATGAACAATTTGTAGCTCGTAAGTGAGATGAGTTAACGAAAGAACCAAACTCTCCTCTAGAATTCCTACCAGTTTCCCCCGACACATAGCGCTCCTGGTCTACCGACCTTCCCTATGACGCTCTTGCTCCTCCAGCTTGGACAGCTTGTAGAACCTCCACTAGCAGCAACCCCTAATGTTTCTCTTATCCGCCTCGAATATGAAGAGGCAGCCGAGAAATCCAAGCCAGCGATGGAACCCCCTAATATCGCGTTCTCTCTGTGTCTAATTGATAGACGACATCCGCAAACACAACACAGGAGATGATTTAGTTGTAAGAAGGATGCAACTGTCTTGAGTTTCGTGTTTTGGTCGAGGGCTAAAGAATGTTCCATAGTGTAACTAGAGTAGAAAAAAAACCAGAGTGCTTGATATATAATCTTGTCAATGTGATTTGAACAAAACAGCCTCTTCACAACCACGTACTTTAATCATGGACTCCGACACAACCTATAACCCCAAGAACCACAACCAGGTCCGCTCTTGTCCATATGGGCTTAAACAATAACTGTGTGTAGTATACTACTATACTTTCACGTGTTTCACGCAAGAGAGTGCCTTGGACCTCACCCTAGCGGCTAACTATACCGCCATCGTCTTGACACCTTCTCACCTCATACATTTCTATTACCTTTTCTGCTAACTCATACCCCAGGCTACTAGTCTTTTAATAATCCTCCTCCTTCACCCACCTGGGTGGTAGTACCTGCGTTGCTATGAATTTTTATCTGGTTTTTCTTACGCTACTTAGTGACGGCGTAGTATACTCAGGACACGTAGTATCGAATCACATGATTACTATGCATTTCTCGCATACTCGTACCTCCCACGCCTCTGTTAACGGACACCTTCGATTTCACTCTCAACAACATCGTGTCACTTTGCTACACATCATAGTCTCACTATCACATAAAATAATTTACTCTCTCCTCCATTATTGACATCTCGGATTACATACTTACCTTTTTATTCTTCTTCTCTATTATTATATTATTAATATTCCTATTTATCTTATTTCCGTAATCTCATTCTCATATTAATTATTTTGCTATCTCCAAACATATTGGTAAAAGGTTTTCATCTAATGTGTAGTTATCCTCTCTTATTTTATTTTCCATACTGAGGTTTTTACTATTCTTTGTTATATATCTCATGTATTTATGTTATTGATTTTATTTATTATTTGCATTTCTTGATGTGTTGAATAATATTAAGATTTGCACTTTTCTGAAGCTGACACCCTCTTACTTTAGACCAATGTGTGTACCGTCGTAAAATCGTCTCAAGCTGTGATATTAACTTTATATCTCGGCTATGCAGGTCTGAACACCACAAATCATCTTTCTCTAACACTCTGTATACTTCCTGTGCCGCGTGGCTGACATATTGGCTATCTTCTATATCATAACTTATACTATAATCTCCTAATTTTTATTTAAACCTATAAAATATAATTAACTCATGGCAAACACGTAAACAAGTTAATCCTCACTTGACTCATCTCACTTGTATCATTATTCAACCTACCTTACTGTACCTACCTACATTGAATCAACGTATATAGGCACAGGTTCTAATATCTCTTACCCTGCATATATACCTATGCACACTAACCTCATTACTATCCCTCTACTCTCTCATATAGGCAATCAAACCTCAAATCCTACCCTTTTTTTTCGCTATCTGTGTGGATTTGACATTTAACTTATTTCTAAACATATCTTCGTGGGTCATACTTCTCTATTTTATATATATCATATCAACCAATATACGTGCGTTGTCTCGTGATCGCCGCGTTTAACCCGACTTCTATCTTGTGGGGAAAATTGTAATGCAATCGTTAATGGGTACATGGAATGATAGAGGAAATAAATAGTTGAAGGCAGTCATCGAGGAGAGCGCTACGGCTTGATCCGATTCATATCCTTAACTTTTATTCTTCGCTCATCCAACCTGCTCATTTGTACTAGAAACCACGCACGTACCTCTACCACCTACACCACTTTCCTTTTCTTTTTATGCCTTTTTCAACACTTTTTCGTCCTCCCTCTGAACTTCCATCTTGAACCTTTACTTTTTCTGCTGTTACACACCTCATCATAATCCTTGTAAACGTCACAGTTTCTCCACAGATGCTTATCTGACCTACAAAAGTCACACCTCTTTCGATTTTCATAAACTGCACCTCCATAATACACATCATTCCTTCTACCCATTGAAGCCAGGTCTCCCCTCTCACCTCTATCACTATTACCTCGTACTTGTTGTCCCCTACCTACACCCTTACCTTCTTCTCTGTTTTCCCCATACATACCCCTTTTTGGGCACTTAAAGGCATAATGGTACTTCGAACCACACAAATTACACTCAGTCACTTTCCCAAACCTGTCTTTAGCATTCAACAGTTGACCATCACCCCATTCACCACTTCTGGGCCCAACTTTCTGAGTCCCTTCAGCATACCTCTGATTTCCCTGCGTACCATACCAACTACTACCATTTTCACCCCCTACAGCCCCTTCACATTTATTCTCTCCTTTCTTGCCAAAACCTTCACATATATTAATTAACGCATCTCGAAAAGTACGAAACACCCACTCCTCTTTCCCGCAATAGGCCAACACCATTTGTCTCTGATTATCACTCACATCTGCTCCTTCCAATAGGTGAACACATTTCATATCTTCACCTAAATCAACCTTACCAACTATCTTACACTTTCTCTCAATCACTTCATACCTATTTACATATTCCCTCATCGTTTCATCTTTCTTTCTTTTGATATAAAAAAACTCGCATAACTTGTCATAACGATCCCTTTGTTTCTCTTTCGCAAACCGTTCATCCAACCTTCGTAATATTTCATCAACACCTTCTTTCTTACCTAACGCCTCCCAGTCTACCATCCACACACACTCATAAGCCTTTGGTCCTAAGCCAAACAAAATCTCACCAGCAGGTTGTTCAAACTCCTCACCATACAGCTTGAACCACAACTTTACCTTACTCTTCCACACATCATACTCATCTGCCGTCATATCACCTTTAAAATCAGGGCAAGCCCTGCGTTCCTTCTTTTCTAACACCACCTCCACTTTCTTTTCACTACCACTCCCACTACCACCATCCTTATCATCCTTACCCATCTTTTCACCTTATCCTTATCAACACCACCTATAACAACAAACAACAAAACCACAACTCCACTACACCACTCATATGCCAACTCTCACACCTCACCCAGGTCCGTAGTTCGGAACTACGCTCTGCTACCAGTGAGAAAAATACTCAAAGGTAGCCTAACGTAAAACCAAACAAACTACAATAAACTCACCCTGTTGATTGTTCTTTAATTTAGGATGATGCAAAAGTGCAAAGAAAAAAGTACTTCTTTCTTTAGGTAACTGACTGATACCTAATTCCAACTATATGTACACCTGTTGGGTATGCTACACTAAGCTACACCAACCAATGGAACTCACCCTACTACCCCGATCACTAGCCAGACCTACCTACAGTGCGCACCCAGACCTATAGCTACCAAGGGTGATTCACGGGTAACTATCCAGAGGGAGGGGCTACATTTACATTTAATGAAGGGAATTGCAACATATATAGGATTGTTACCTGTAGAAGAAAAAATAAATATATGTAATACAGAACCCAACAAACACTCCTCTACCACCAGCCGACATAGCCGTCTGGTCACCACCTCCATACGCTCTTGCTCCTCCAGTTGCAGCCTTGTAGAACCTCCCCATGCACAACCATCTCTTGCCTGAAGACACCCTATCATCTTCTCTGCCAATTGACACATACCGCAAAACACAACACATCACACCTAAGAGAAAAGAGAGGAAAAAAACAATCAATATATATATATATATATATATATATATATATATATATATATATATATATTATATTATATACTATATATATATATATATATATATATATATATATATATATATATAATAAATATATTAATTTAATTAATTATTTATAATTAAAAAAAAATTCCAAAAAACCTAAATTTAATTCTGTACTGTAAATAAAAATTAAATAAAACACGTAAGTAATAAATAATAATAATAAATAATAAAAATAAAGTAATAAAAGTGTAATTTAAATTTAGGTCTGCACATTTGTTCAATAGGAATTAGAAAAATTATAACATATTACACCTATTTGTTAAACAGTGTTCACACTTTCTTTAAAGTCAGGGAAAAAAAATCGGTCAGGGAAATGTTTTAAGATATGCTGAAAGTCAAGGAAATTTTAAAATTTCAAAACATGAAGAATGATTCATGGACCAAGTTGCATATTTTTGATATATTTTTTTTCCTTACTGTATAATTGTGGAATGAGAGATGTATTTGATAAGTGAATGAAAAGGATGGGCCGAGGAAGACTTCCCCTAAATCTACTTCCTATCCTGTTTCTTTCTAATTTTTAGTTCACTATTACCTATTATTCTTCCTATTCTGTCCTTAGAGGTTATTCCAAGTTCATCCTTTCGATTGAAAGTGATTGGTATATGGATGTGTTTTAGACTGTATGACTTATGACTTAATCTGTTTATATCTTTTTCTTTTTAGGGATTTATACTATATGAGGTGTTTTTTTTTTTTTGTGTTTTTTTTTGAGGTTTGACGAAGTGATTTTGGATTTTGTGCAGTTGAAAGTATTTATTATTTATTTATAAAATGACTTCAAACAAAAAAACTAACTTTGCGACCAGTGGTTGGACGTTCAAACCTGAACCACAGTTTAATCAGGGTGGTTGGGTAAAGGAACCTGAATAGTTCCAAGGCATACTGTAAAGTATGTAAAAAGAACTTTGATCTATCTAACATGGGACGCCAAGCCGTAGTTTCCCATTCAAGAGGGAAAACCCATTTGAATTTAATCAAAACTCAGCAGGACCAACCATCTTTGAAAAACTTTTTCGCCTACGGTGTTCTAGATAAATGCTAAATATTAGTGAAGTGTGTGCACTGAAAATTATACCATTCCATCAACTTCTAATCATACTCAACCTATTGTAAATCCGATTGGATCCTAGTATAATTTTTCATCAGCCAGAACAAGGGAAACAAAGATTTGATTTATTGCTAGAGACATTGTACACCATAACCGATCAACAGATTCTGTTGCTGGAAAGCAAAGCACATACAGTCCTCTTTGCAATGAAGCTCAATTCTACCGCTTGAATTAAAATTCAAAAATTTATTTTGGATGGTGATTGTCCTTCCAAGAAGAAACTTGATGAGTTTTTTTCTTCTATAGTACCTGGGACAATCTCAATGTGTATGCGGAATTGTGGCAATTGATTAAATTAGGACTGAATATTTTCGCATGGTAAACGATCCGACAGTGGGAAGGGAGGGTTTTCTGTAAATAAAGCAATTTTTAGTGGAGAATCTGAAAGAACATAGTCTGATTTCTCTAAGAACAGTGCACAAGTATTCATAAAGTTCCTATCACTCAAAAAATGTTGACAAATGTAAGAGCTGCCCATAGGAGATATGAAGAAACATCTCAAAGAGGTCAAAACAGAACCAAAAAAGAAGAGAAATAAAAAAGTTAAAAAAAGAAAATTATCCATACAGATCTATAAACTTGAAGAGCAGAAAAAGATGTTAAAACAACTGAAAGCTTTGACAGAAGTAGACGCTATAAAATCAAAAATTCAGTTGCTTGAGAAGAAAGAGTTAACCTAAATCTCCCCATTTAGAACTTTTGTGGATCACAGTGGACGTTATCCACCATCTCTATTAAAAATGTATGCTTTTATTTATTTTTCTTTGTATAAAAATAACTTCTGTTTACTTTTGGAAAAAATAAAAAAGGAGTGCTTTGGACGGCTATGGGGAAGGTATAGGCCTATTACTAAATTCATCCATGATGATGAAAAATTTATAAAGTAAATTTTCAATAATTTAATGTATGAACTGAATAAATAGGCTGCAATAAATGATTAATATGATATTTTTATATGCAAAAATAACGAACACGCTGGTCAGATAATTGAAGGGAAATTCAAAATTCAAAATTTCAGTCTGAACCCTGTTAAATAATATAGTTTTATTTAGCAATTGGTTTATGAAAAGTCGACTAACGGTTTTGACCTGTAAGTACATAAAATAAAGTAAAAGAAATCATAGGTTTTTTACAAGGAATTATATCACCATCACACTCTATAGATAGGTATAAATTATGGCGCTATTATAACGGCTTCGCTCAAAGTTACGATGATGGGACATTTAACAATGTTAAAGTAAAAGATATAAGCTGAAGATCTGGTAAATTTAGGCAATAAATATTTGTTATTTTTTTTTTATTTTACAAGTAACATAATATTATTACATTATAATAATAATATATATATATATATAATAGTATTATATATATATTATATATATATTATATATATATATAATAGTATAATATAATTATATATATATATATTTTATATAATATATATTATACTTATATATATATAAATAATAAAACCTATATATATATAATAATATATATATATTTAAACTGCCTCTTTTCCCCCAGATTGGGGGCAGGTGCTCAACATACACGAGAAACAGAAAAGTAAAAGAAAAATATGACGTAAGTCCAAAGGGTTGCCCTTTCCCCCAACAGTCTCGTCGCAGTGAGAAAAAAAACTATCCTAAGGCTTCACGAGACCGCGACGGCCTCTCACTGTGGGATTTCGTCAATGTAGGGTTCATCCCTTGGACAGGGCGAACCACAACCATACCCACTCTCAAAACCTCACCATTCACTCTTATTGTGTACCTTTCTTCTCTCCTCAGACAAACTCTTATTCCTCTCCTTCAGACATTCTTGTATCGACTCAATCCAATTTCTCTTCGGCCTCCCAGCCAGTTGATTTCCAGCACACACTCACCACCATACAATCACTTAACCAACTGATTATCATCCATCTTTCCATATGACCAAACCATCTTAATACACTCTCGTTTATTCTCTCATTTACGCCCTTCTTAACACCACACAACTAAGAAGTTCATTCCTCATGTTACCAATTCTTCTTACACCTAACACACACACATACTAAGATTGCCCATCTGAACAGATTGCACCTTAGAACTAAACCTTATTCCACACCATACTTTCAGTACAACCATACCTTCATGTAAAACCCATGCGCACTTAAGAGCTAGTCCCCTTGTATTCACCAAGGATCTAATTGCACCAGCCTCCTTTCTACCATTCACAACTTTTAAACTAAACTCTGCATCATCTGTTTCATTTTCGTCCAACATACGGTATATATTCTAAATGTTTAAACTCGGATACTTGTTTGAATTGGTCACCATCCAACATGACTGCACACCGCGGACTCTCCTCAATCACTACCATAACCTTACTCTTACCTACATATACTTCCAAAACCCTTTAAAAATCCTCCTCTCAAGTTTTCTTCAGATTTGCCACACAAAACCAAATCATCCGCGTATAATAAGCAGGGCACCCTTCACTCTCTTCCATTCTCCATCATTCTAACACCTTCCCCTGCCACCCCTACCTCTGATTCTTTTATCACCTCATCCATATACAAATTAAATAACCATGGACACATAACATATCCTTTCCTCACTCCACTATTAATACTAAACCAATCACTTTTAACTCCATTTAGTTTTACACTCTCTTCACTATCGTCATGTATACCTTTGATTATATTCAGAAACCTACCGCCAACACCATATATCACTAATACCTGCCTCAGAGCTTCTCTTTTAATCCTGTCACACGCCTGTTTCAAGGCCATAAAACCTAAATACAATTTATTTTTCTTCTCTCATTTTCTCAATCATTTGTTTCGATTTGAAAATTTGATCTACACATCCTCTACCATTTGAAATGCACCTTGTTCTACGTTAATCAGTCCCTTAGCTACTCGATGCACTCTTTCAACCAAAATACCAAGATATATCTTCCCTACAACACAATAGACTAATTCCCCTATAGTTTCTACAGTTCCCCTTATATTCTTAACTCTATATAAGGGTACTCTTACTGCTCTCCTTTAATTCTTCGGTATTCCTTTGATATTCTTGGTCAATTCACTGATAATTCCATCTATACTTACAGATTTACCATTCCTCAACATTCTCACTCTACAGTATGTATTACCTCCTCCCAATTAATTACTCCATCACCAAAATACCTATTTCTCTTTACACCATCAAACCCATACGCATTCACTATCACCTCTTCATTACACCACAGTGATAGTCTGCTGCGTTCTTCAAAAGCCCTAGAGTGGATTTTTTTTCCTCTGATGAGCTCTCACTTAAGGGATGGTAAGGGGTGGCTTTTCTTTCGACTTATGTCCTGCTCCTTTTACTTAACTTTTCCATTTTCCTTGCATGTTCCGCACCCCTACCCACATCGAATGGGAAGAGAAGGGAGGATAAGGAAAGAATCAAGAAATATTATATATATATATATATATATAATAATATATATATAATATATATATATAATATATATATATATTATATATATATAATATATTAATTATATATATATATCATATATATATATAATATATAAGTATATTATATATATATATATATCATATATATATAGCTATATATATTAGTGATGGACGAAGCCGAAATTTTGCCATACCCGGTTGCCAGTTTTTTTGGGGGGTTCCTAATTTTTTGCTGTTAAATTTTTTCAACAACCGCGGTTTTCGTCGGCAATTAAACAAAAAATTTACAATTGCTTTGGTAACTACTACTACTACTAATGATGATAATAATTATTTAATTTTTATTATTATTATTATTATTATTATTATTAATTATTATTATTATTATTATTATTAATTATTATTGATTATTATTATATTATTATTATTATTATAACCTTGAAAAATTTGTAAATTTTTTTTCTAAAATGTTGCTAGGTCTTTATTATTTGTCTTTAATATATCGCATTCAGTGGATAATATGCTCATGTATACAGTAATCATACTAAGGTCTCTTTAAGTTATTTCCTTGTCAGAATATTAAACCATAAGAATTTATAGTTTTTTGATTACTTCGTTTAATCTCAATATATATATCTGTAATATTACATATTAATATATATTTATAGACCATAATATTAATGATATATATATATATATATATATATATATATATATATATATATATATATATATATATATATATATATATATATATATATATATATTTAAGTAAGAGTTCATTAGAGGTACTTAGCCCGTATGCACTAGCATGTGTGCCTAGAGATCGTGTATACCTGTGTGTAAGGGGGCGGACATAATACCTCCCATGTGTACCTCTGTAAAAAGATCGTTAAATATACCATTTCTTAGCTTGTTACTAAGAGATCTTGTATAAAAACGATTGAAGGCACCCACACCCCAAGAGGGCGGTGCCAGATTTGAAATGTAACGATCATGAGGACCCTAATGGGGCAAGCCACGGGCTGTGATCGAGAGGATTCGTTAGGAAGACCTCGGAATGAGAGGTCGATTGATTGTAATTGTGCGGGGTTTCTATAAAGTATTTAGCGTAACCAGAAACTTTAATTGTGTTATAAAAATTAGACCATTTATATTGGCCCAATTGGCAACTATCAAATCAAAATTTCAATTGTTATATACTAATTAATAATCCATTGTTTAATAAAGAACTAAACCGCATCTCTTTCATAAATCACTTTAATTAATCAAATTAAGAGCTTGAGTATCTCGGCTCATACGATTTTGGTGACCCCAAATTCAAATAAACCTTTGGAAGGGCCAAAAAATTAGCTCTATTAATAAACATTGTCGATCAATTATAAAACGGGATTATAATATTAATGGTGGTAATTAACTGTGTTAAACTAAAGTGATTTGTGACAATAATCAAAAAGATAAAAAGTGCTTTAAAGTTGTGTCTAAAACATTTCTACTTTAAAACGTGAAAAATAATAAACTTGATAAAATAAAAATAAAAGCTAGTAACGCTTCTATAGAAAAAGCCGTTACAAGGTAGAACCAGCACAAAGAGCAATTGAGATTTAAAAAAAAATAATAATATAAAAATTCGTCTTTAACCCTAAAATTTCTGCCCACCAAGAACACAAACACTCTTTGTTTTATCAGAACTAATGGCAGGAACAAGAAAACTCTCTCCGCGTCTGAAAACCACGCGAACCAAGGCGACCTCCCCAAAAGCTCAGCGTTGTCCAACTCCCAAACCATTTAGCCTACTCTCTCCCCCATTGAAGAAGACTTTCACTCCTCCAGCTCAGAAGCGGAACAATTGAACTCCCCAAAAGTCAATGACTTCCAAGTCATTGACTCAAGCTCAAGCGCCCAAGCCGAGGAAACAGGTCGCTGCGAAAGCCAAACATAGGCACTCTCACGTGTTGGTTTATAATGCCATGTCAACTCCCCCCCCCTTTTGGATGCCTACTGATCGTATCCTGGCTCAGCGCTTTGAACGCTGGTCCTTCTAAACTAAATGGCATTGAGCGATGGTAATGAAAGAGTGTGCTTATTGGCATCAATCTTGCCAAACTCCCTTGTCTCTTCAATAAATTTCCCTTGAAATCGAACTCCAATTAATTATTATTGGATCATATAGAGGAGATCTACATGCCAGCGCTTAGGCAGAGAGTGCGAGACGTTTTTCAAGAAAAGGATGGAAAGAAACAACTTTCCAAGTTAGTAAATAAACAGAGTGAAAGACGTCTTGGGTCACAAGAATTTCGACTTGCTCATCGAAAACAATCCCAAATTTGCACAAGAGCTCTTTATGGCAGAGTTACCAACTTCAGTTCAGATGAGCTTATATACTCTCGCTGAGGACAATAACATACACAAAATGGTACGAGTCGCTGTTGACTTGTTTAAAAATTTTGTACATAAGGATCGCAACCTTCACCCCCCCCCCACAAGGGAGGATGCCTATTGGGGGAGTCTGAATCACATGAGACGGGAAGAAGAAACCTACGAGTCTGAGTCAACAAGAAGACATAGTCTTTCCCGCGAAAGTGACTTAGCCCTAACCGCTCAAGAGAAAATATTCGACCAGCTAACAGAACTCATGAAGGTCGTTAAGGAGGTCGCAGGCACGATGTGCCAGATTGTGCGAGAACAACGACCACCAGCTGATGAACGCCACTCACGGAGAGGAAGGAGCACAGGGCGACAACGTAGATTTGACAACGCCGCTGTGAGCGGACCTACAACAGACTTATGCTATTACCATGGAAAATTCTTACATAGGGCATACACATGTGAATCAGCTGACTGCCCGATGTACACTTTACTGTACCCCAACCAGGGGGAAAGGATTTCATCGCAACCTGCCTCAAACTCCCAGGCGGGAAACGCCTATAGATAGACCGTTGCAATCAACATATAAGCGGTCGAGTAAATACAATAAGAATAATAATAATGAAAAAGGTTTCTTTTAATCCAAATATAGAAATATTTAATAATAATAATAATAATGAGGAAATTGAAAATTTAAATAATGATAAAATTAATGAAATTTTGCCTGTGATTAACAATAGCTATATAGTCATTAATAATGAATCTAATATGAATTATAAAAATATTAACGATAGAAATTTAATACCAAATGTTGCAAATAAGAATAATGTTGAAGCCGGAATGGCCATTGATAATTCTAAAAATATTACTGACAATGTTATAGAGAAAACCCATTTGCATGCTGGGTATACATTTTTTAATAGTGTAATATTGAGTAATTTCCATGTGGCCAGTAAAGCAATAGTGGAAGGTGCAGAAGACCTTGCAACTGGATTGCCTGCCTCAGCATTTCAAAGGTCAGAAAATGAGGAGCGTTCTTGCTCACCTAAAAATCATGACGAAGCTGAGGTAGGGAATGAAGCTTGCAATGTGTTCGACCTGAAGCTATACAAAGCTTATGATAGCATTAATAATAGGGTCTATATATTGGATACAGGTAGCGAGATCAATATTTCAATGTCAGATGCACTTGCAAGGCGGAAGACTCCCATAGGTTACATAGCTGCCAATAGTACAAAAATTGATATTTATGATATTAAGACCCTAGAATTAGATATTGGTCTCAAACGGAAATTTATAGATAAATTTTATGTTTCAAATTTAAAAATAAACATATTGGGTCTTCCGTTTCTGAAAAGATATAATATGGGGATTGATTTCAAGCATGATGTGTTCATAGACCCTGTAACAAATAATACTATTAATTTACCAAATGATTTAACTTTAAGACAATTGCATGTGCATAGTGTTTTCCGAGACACTGTCTCCCCCTAACAACCTTCCTCTCAACCTCCCTCTTTTACCTACTAGCCCTTTACTATCCTTAAATGATGTTATTGATAAAATAAAGAACTTTTTTAACCCCTATGTAACAGAATAATTATATAAAGGTAAAACAGAGACAGATGGGCGGAAATATTTGATAAATGTAAAGAAAAAAAGCGGTGCAGGCGCCGCCCACACCTCAGACCAAACTACAAGCAAAGAAAGCCCTATCATCCCCAAAAGAATATTGGAAGAGCTGGCAAACACGTACCCATATGTGACACACATAAAGGGGGAGCCGGTACGAATGAAACCAAGACGAATCCCCTACAAACTTTACTCCCAAACGAGAGCAGAGCTCAATCAGTTAGTGAGAGCGGGGGTGTTTAAAAGAACATTCAAATTGGGTCTTTCCCATGGCCATCCTAGAAAAGAAAAATAACAAAGTTAGATTGATTTCAGACTTCATAGAGCTAAATAAAAGAGCTGAACCAGATGTGTTTGGACTGCCAATCTTCAGATGCCCATATTTGCATTAAGGGAAGCAAATACTTTCACCAAAATTGACTTAACTCAAACTTCTACTTGATCCCCTTGGATCCTAATAGCCAAAAAAGTTCTTTACAATTAATGAGTTCAATATTTGTAACACATACACATATACCTGCTTCTGATGGGAATTCTTTAAATTATTTTGCATTCCAATGGCTTGTAAATATTTTGCTCTCAGATATAGAACATTGTCATGCCTATATGAATGACCTACCTGCTAATCTATACACAAACCGAAGAACACAAAATATCTGCTTTCATAACCCATCCATGTACAATTGAATAACCAAGGAGACATAACACAACCCTGTCTTACTCCGCTATTAATCCTAGACCAATCACCATTGACACCACATTTATTCTTACACAGCTTCACTATCGTCATACATAGCTGCTACCATAATATAATATATATATATATATATATTATATATATATATATAATATATATATATATATATATAATATATTATATATATATATATATATATATAATATATACTATATATATATATATGGACGTTGTTATCAAATAAAGGAAGTGACCTACAAAAATTTAATTTAGAGCATTTCTCCAAGAGTGTAGTAAGGTGAAATGTACATTTTTACAAAATAGAACTAACTTACATTATAAGTTCACTATACGGAATTAAAATTGTCAAACCACCCTCATTCCAATCATTTGTATGTTTAATTTGAGACTTGAAAATAATAATCTCAGTTTTGAATGTGTTATTGGAGTTGCTTCCATTTTTGCATAAACTATGTCCTATAATATTATATATATATATATTTTATATATATTAGTTATATATATATAAATATATATTATATTATATATATATTATATATATATATATATATATATATATATTATATATTATATATATATATATAATATTATATATATATATATAGTAATAATGTATATATATATATATTATATATATATAATATATATATATTAATATATAATATATATAATTATATATATATATTATATATATATATATTATATATATTATATATAGTAATATTTTTAGCTTAGACGCTAGAAAGAATTATAAATATTGAAAGCCTTAAGTATATATTCTTGAGGATTACGAACAATTAAGAGGAGATAAAATCAAAACATTAAGTTAGTAAATAAATCCTTACAATAAATTAAAGGCATAAGCTTTCGACCTGAATTCGGTTCCTTCAGATTCAGTTTCTTTTTTTATATAAATTTAAAATAATTAAAATTAATGATATAAACTTAAACAAAATATAAATATCAGAAAGTTTTTGAGGAACTAATTTTTGAAAAATAAGGTGAGAAGTTGTTAATGTTGTTCATGATGGGTTTGAAAGTCGTTTTTTTGTACATTGAAATTATTAGGGTTGTTTATGCAAAAAGATTCTGTAAATTTTCTTAGGTGTAAAGTTTTTTGCCACATGTGGGTGTCATGTGATATGGGTTATTGATGTTTGTGGAATTGTGGGAAGTTCCTGTGTAGAGTAAGGAAGTGTTGGGGTTTATCTATTTGGAGGTCATATTTTTATGCTGGGTAATTACGACGAGAAATCGTAATATATCCTAAAACCAATCACATTTTTTGAAATGAGCCAGGGGAGTTTTTTAAACACATTGTAGGAGTGTTAATTTTCTATTACGAAATTTTTCTCGCCGTAATTACCAGCATAAATATGACTTTCAAATAGATAACTCCCAATTTTGTATAATATTAAACTCAATAATATATATATATATATATATATATATATATATATAAATATATATATATATATTATTATATATATTATATATATTATATTATATACTATATAATATATTTATTATATAGTATAACTATATATTTATATATATATATAATATATATATTATTATACCCATTTTGCTTATGGTATGTATAACACTTCCAGTGCCTAATGGTTCGCCTTTACGTGCTGCGTTTCATACCCACCCCACATCCTCCAGATAACATATTAGAGACACCAACCTTTTTCCACAAATATCATATAACACACTTAATATCGCACCCCTCTTCTAGACAACATCTGACAGACATCCCTATCCCTTAAATTTCCCCTGTGTGGGGGAGAAAAATTTGTTAACATCGTATGTCCCTGCGTGTCGTAGACGGCGACTAAGGGACGGTAATAGTTAGGTTGGCTGCCCGCTACCACTTATTATTTGCCAGGAATGCTAATGCATGTTTCGAAAAAGGTCGTGCATTCGCCGTAAGCGGCCTTTAATGCTTTCGGCGAAAAAAGTATGAAATCGTATTGGGTACACTGGATGTTTCAGTAGGGGTATAAATTTTTGAGGAGAAGAGAGAGAGGTGATGGATGTATTTAGAAAGGCAAATTTGATTTGCTCGTGTGACTGAAACAAAGTGAAAGGAAACGGTGAAAATGAGTGGTGTGGGTGTGAAATGTGTGTGTGCTGGTGTGGAAAGGAATAAGAAAGGGGATAGAAGAATTTGCAATTCTGATGAGTGACTTGTAGTAGAGAGCTTTATGGTAGATTTTGTGTGTGAGAGTATCAGGGTTGGCACTGATTAAATCAAATTGATTTAATCAGTTGATTAAATAATTGATTTTTTTTTATGAAAAAATAATTTTTTTTGATTTATTTGATTTTTTTTTTTTTTTTTTGGGGCAAATTTTTTCTAATTAATAAGTTTCCTAGTTATCCAACCTAATTAATGATGATAATATATTCATCTATATAATAAGCAAATTCATCAATGTAGTTTCAAATCAAATTTTCAAATAAAGAAAAATAAAATTAGATTACTTCAGATAGTATTATATATATATATATATTATATATATATATATATAGTTAATATATATTAGGTATATATATATATATAATATATATATAATGTATACTATATATATATATATATATTATTATATATAGTTTAACTTATATAATATATTTATTAGATATATATAATATTAATATATATATTTAATATATATAATTATAATTAGTTATAATTATAATATAATTTAAATGATTTAAACTAAATTAATAATTATATTTACTGAACTTATTAATTAATTAAAAATTAAGGTAATAAATAAAGGGATTTTATTTTTTTTTTTCTAATTTTCAAAAATAGACAATTATAAAATTTGTGCAATAAAAAATCAAATAAATCAAAGATTATATTATACTATATAATATAATATATATATCTATATATATTGATATTATATCTATTAATTATATATATATATATATATATATATATATAGTAATATAATACTAGTATTAATTATATATATATTTATAATTATATATATAATATAAGCCCATTACTACTATACCATGATATATATATATGATATATTAATATATAATATAACTAATATAGATATATATATTATATTAAGTATATTATATTATATATATATATATATAATATATATATATATATATATATATAGTTTATATATATATATTCTTTCCTCTTTTTCTTTATCCTCCTTTATTTTCCCAAGAAATGAGGAGATAAGGTGCGTTAGACTGAGCATTACAGAAAAGATAAAGCAGTAGAGACATGACATTTAAGTCGAAAAGAACCCAGCCTTACCGCCCCCTCAGTACCATTAATTAGCGAGAACCCATCGCAGTCATAGAAAATTCTCAATCACCCTAAAGCTTCATGGGAACGCGACGGGGACCCTCCCTATGGTAGATCGTCAGTGTAAGGTTCATCCCTTTGGCCCAGGTGGGCCACAAACATACGCCCCTCACAATCCCCCGCCCATTTCACTCCTGTTTTATTCACCTTTCTTCTTCGCCTCTACCAACTCACATTTCTCTCTTCAGACATTCATTCACACGACTCAATCCACTATCCTCTTCGGTCTCCCCAGCACGGTCGGTTCCCAAACAACGTTTCGCCACATAAATTCGCTTAAACCAACCGATCTATCATTCATCTTTCCATATGGATACCATCGTCAACATAACTTTTTCTTCTCGCCTCTACGCACAAACTCACATTTCTCTCCTTCAGACATTATTTCACCGACTCAATCCCCTTTCTCTTCGGTCTAGCCCAGCCGGTCGGTTCCCAACACACTCGCCTATATACATCCGCTTACCAAACGACTATCATTCATCCTTTCCCACATGATCAAACCATCTCAACATACTTTCATTTATTCTGCTCAATTTACCCCTTTCTTCCATCACCACACATCTTCTCTAAATACGTATCATTCCTCATTTTATTAATTCTTCTCAACCTAAGCATGCCCCTAGATTGTCCATCTGAACACATTGAACTTATAGTATATATATATATATAATTATTAAATAAATATATAATTTTAATTAATCTTTTTTATATTATATTTTATATATTTATATGTACATATATATATAATATATATATTCTATATATATATATATTTATATATAATATTTTATATTGTATATATATTATATTATATAATATTTATTATATAGTAAATTTAAATAATTTAAACTAAATAAATAATTATATACAAACTTATTATTAATTAGGTATAATTAGGATTACTTTACAAAAATTTTATCAAATAATAATTAAAAAGGCAATTTGGGCCTAAAATTATCAAATAAATCAATAAATTCAAAATCATTGATTTTTTGATTCTGTTGATTTTTTAAAAAAAATCAAAAAATCACCAACCCTGGAGAGTACTAGAATTCTGAAAGTTAAATTTAAGTTTGAAAAG
>JABUQX010066378.1:40000-51138 GCA_015478945.1 Trachelipus rathkii
CTTTATAAGATCTGGTTAAAACTGGTTTGTGATTTGTAGCCCTAGGTTTATCTAGATACCCACTCGTGTACGTCACGGAGTGTAGCTATATTTACTCAGTTCGTTCATTGGATCTTCAGTATAAATCTTTTTAACTTTTTTTTTGGGTGGAAAAACCATAAGGAGTATATACTGTATATTTAATTCCCCGCAAGGGGGTATTGATTCTTGTTATGGTTTATGGTTCCCTGGTGTTTCATACTTGGGGACAGAGCATAGTAATTTTGTGCCATCTCTGGCCCAGCATTAGTATGTTCTTTGTCACATATATGATCTTTTTCTTCTTCTTCTTCCTCTTCTCCCTCATTTTTTCGAATTCATTATCTAAAATATTTCAATCCTCTTCCTCTCTACTACAGGTTTCTGGTTTATAGTGGTACTGAGTTTAGGGTCCCGTTTAATCTCTTACCTACTACCGAGAAATTAACATTAGTAACATTGGAAGCGTCTGAACTTCTGTGGGCAACGTTCGCATTCTTCCCCTATACTGCCAGAGATGGAGGTTGGCTCTGATTTTCATGATGACTGGAAAATTATCTCACTTCACTTTCTCGACTCTGATATATATTGTTTAACGGAACTTGAAGAAAGTTATGCGTGTCAAAAACTTTTTTGCTTACAAATTACACCGTCCAGTTATTTTGTTGCTGACTCTAATGTCCAGTTGCCTTCTTCGTGCACTACTGTGAAAGAGCCACTTTCTTCAAATGTTATCTAATACATGGGCACCCTTCTTGAAAGTGATTAATCCTGGTATATGAGCTAGAAGCTTCTTCAATCTTGTCGAATATACTTTCCTTGATATAAAGTCTGTGCGCGCTTGCTATGTTCTTTTACAGAATAACTTTAAAGGTCTTGAGCAGTTGAACACTACACTGGTGTGAATGGTTTATCTGTGCTACTTCTCAATATAAGTTGTTACAGTTCCGCAAAAAAACAAATGCCATCGCAATTACATTATTATTCCATCCACTAATTTTTGTTCTTGTTTTTTCTCTTTGAATATCTTGCACGGTTATACAGTGACCAAAGGCATTTTAAATGGTACATCGCTTCGATGGCAATCATATCTCCTTCACTTAGTGTGGCAAGCAGATCTTGTTCTCCCAGTAACAGCCGTTGGCACTTCGAACCGCGAAGTGTCCAACCCAAAGGTTTCGGCTTGAGTTAGGTCTTTCCTATTTGCCTCTTGATACAAAAGAAACACACGTGTCGGTCGCTTTCTTCTTTACCGACGGTTTCAACGCGCACAGAGGTTCTCAAGACGTTTACTTGTATCCAAGCTTTCTCAATCTCCCGCCTTTTTGTTGTTCCCGAACTGAAGGTATCCGTTTAGTTTGGGTTTTATTGTATTGTCTCGACACCTTTTATCTAAACTGAATTATTCACACGCATGTATTTTCTACCTGCTACTTATTAAGTCTTTGAAAATCTTCAATAATATATATATTTAATATATATTTATATATATTATTTATATATTATATATATATATAATATATATATATATTATATATATATATATATATATACTATATATATATATATAATATATATTATATATATATATATATATATATATATATATATATATATATATATATATATATATATATATATTAATATTATATATATATATATATATATATATTTATATATATTATATATATTATATTATATATATATATATATATATATATATATATATATATATATATTATATACTATAATATATAATATATATATATATTATATATATATATATATATATATATATAATAGGATGTACCGATAGTATCGTTATCGGTATCGGTATCTCGGTATCGGTATCGGAATCGGTATCGGTTAAAATGGCCGGATACTTCTTACTTTTTGGGTGAAAAATTGATGAGAAACTTTTAGATTCAATAATAATCTAGTTTCGATATAGAAAGCTAGTACTAGGTTATGTTTTTTTTTCCTCGATTTCCTTTTTAACTTAGATTTTTAGCGTTTCTCCAACTTGGGCTTTAGCGTAAAATTTACACTATTTGGAAAGCCATTATTATAATTTATACAAGATTTATCTACTTTTTTAGTTGGAATCAATAGTATTTTTTTTTTTTTTTTTTTGTAACGCAATTTCGTGAAGCGTGGTGAGTGCGTGAAGTGTTTTTAAAAACTTTTTGGATTAATTCATTATTTTAGGATTTGCTTATTAAATAGGGTTTTATCGTTTTCCAATTTAGGTTTAGGTACGATAATTTTCCTCCATTCTCCTTGGTTTTTGTCTATTTGTTTCTGTCTGTTTTTTTTTTTTTTTTTTTTTTTTTTTTTTTTTTTTTTTTTTTTTTTTTTTTTTTTTTTTTTTTTTTTGTTTTTTTTTTTTTTTTTGTCTTTTTTTTTTTTCTTCACTGTCTTAATTAGGCACTGTTTGAATTAATTCACTGTTTGGCACTCTTCAAATCAGTCAATGGAATACTACTTCTCTAACTCTAAACCTAACATTAATTTTGATGCTCTTAGTCTGAGACCAGATGGCTAAGAATTCATCCTTCAACTCGTTTAATATATCCAACTATAACTTATTTTATAATTTCCGTTTGAAGGGTGGAGTATGTGCCTATGTAAATATAAACATTCCTATAACACGTCTCGAGAATCTCGAATCTCCTAACTTCGATGTTCTGTGGCTTAAAATCTTTCTTCCTTCTACTACAATATTCTTATGCTTCTGCTACTGTTTTCCTAACAGAACAGATTTTCATGCCTTTTTTTTGTTTACTTTACTTTTTCTCTCTTGTCTGTGTTTTATTCTTCTCATCCAAATACTGAGGTCCTCTATTTAGGGGATTTCAATGTACACAAAACTGAATTGTTGGGTTCCTCTCTTATGATTTTGTTGGGAGGAGCCGAATCAATTCAGTATTAATCAACGATCTGGAGCAAACTGATTAAATATAATATCACACATTCCGGAATCGTCCCAACCCGATTGTCTTGAACACACTTGACCTATGCTTCACCACTAGTCCTTCTCTCTATAATACAACACAACCTTCGCTCCTATCGGTAAATGTGACCACAACTTATATCACTTAATTTTAAATCTTCCTCTCCAACATCTCCATCCTGCCCTATGCGGGTTTTCTGGAACTTTGATCGGGCCGATTGGGGGGCATTGCGTTTCTTCTACGCAAACTATAATTGAAGTGACTGCTTTGACTCTTAAGACGCTTTAGATTCTGCCGATAAAGTGGGAACTGTAATTTTAATGGGATGAGCAGGGTTCTTTCCTTCTTGGACTAAATCTTTTTCTCCCCAAAAATCCATGGTTCGATCGTGCCTGTTCCCTGGCCATTCAGGCTAGAGACCAATGCTTATCGGTGTGGAAAAATTCTCGTTCTCCTATCAATCTTGCCAATTTTCATTCAGCTAGAAATCGTTGCAGGGAATACTCTTCGACGAGCAAAAGCGGGCTTTTTTCAATTAACGAAAATGCGCTGACCTCTTTGGTTCTCTACTGACAAATCTTCCTGGCCTCTTGCCAAAATCATCTCTAACAATCTTCTGTGAATTATCCTTTCCTCCTCCTATTCGCTCTAATGAATTATGTTGTTAATACTCCAACTGAAAGGCCAATCATCTCTTTGGCTCCTATTTTCGTGCTCTAATTCAAACCCTGGACGATTTCTGGCCTCTTCCTCCTCCTTCTCCTCTCAGGGTGTCCTATGCTTTACCTGTCATTTCATTTGATCGGATGCCATGAGCTCCTGAAATCTATGAAAGTTTTAGGAAGGGCGGGTGGCCCGGATGGCATCCTCTCCGAGTTTTGAGGAATTGTGCTTCCGTGCTGACCCCACCCTTCGTATCAAGCTATATTCTCTATCTCAATACTAACGCAGGGCGTGTGTGTGTTTTTTTCTGGGTGAGGGTTGGTTTGGAAAGCGCGCATTGTCCAACCTATTCCGAAAAAATGATGGTGCTCTGATCCTCTAACTTATTTACTATAGCTCTCACTTGTTATTCTTTCTTAAGATCTTTGAAACCCTTTCTCAACTCTCACTTCTTAGATCATCTGAATCTCATTCCCTTCTCTCTTTCCCTTTCTGATTACCAGTACGGCTTCCGGTGCTCGAGATCTGTCTACTGGCGATATACTTCCTATTTAACAGATTTATGGTTTTTCCGTCCTTAGGAACTACGGGAAGACTTGTGTGGTGGCGCTTGACATATCCAAAGCATTTGACCGGGTATGGGCACGGTGGTCAACTGCTCTACAAGCTCCCTCCTTTGGGTTTCCTTCTTCTCTTTGCTTACTTTGTCTTAGCCTTCTTTCAAATCGCTCAATGTGTTGGCTGTGTTGATGGGGCGACTTCTTCCTTTTTTTCTGTCAATTGGTGTTCCTCAGGGTTTGTCTTATCTCCTACTTTTTCATTAATGATCTTTCTCACCTGCACATCTACTCTATCCACTCAATATGTCGTGACTTGACCCTTCTTCTTCAAGTCATATCATTCTTCTCCCTCTTCCTTACTTCTAGAATTGCCATCTCGTCTTAATCTTTCCGATTCTATTCCTAGCTTGATCTGGATAGAAATTTCAGGGTTGGGTCGTCACAAGCTTGTGAAATTTAATTCTTTAAAACCCAACTTCTACAAATCTCTCTCTCTCTCTAAGACACTTAACTTTCTATCTCTTTCCGACGGTTCTTCTCGTCTCTCCTGTTGACAATATAACATCCTTGGCCTTAACCATAAACAAAAAATTGTTTTGAAAACCTCAAATCACAGTGGTTGCTAGGGCGGCCTCAAAGAAACTGGGAGTTCTGTTTAAAGTGCGAGACTTTTTTTCCTCTTCTCAGTTACTCCCCTATACAAGGGTCTCATCCGCCTTGTATGGAGTATGCTCTCATATCGTGGGGCGGGGGACTCTGGTTTCCAATCCGGCTTTTGGAATAGGGGGTCCGAGTCAAAGGCAAAAGACTTATACAACTGTCCTGTACTTTCCTAGTTCACAAACATTGACCCCTTTATATTGCGGCACGATGTTGGGTGCTTTATCCTTTTCTATAGGCACTGTGAGGCAGTGCTCGAGGGAACTAATCCATCGCGTACCACCATCCTTTACGGACGCCTCGTAGCACAAGGGGTGCTGTGTCGGCACATGAGTTTTGTGTTTGATGTTAGTACTCTCCAGACTGGTTCGGTGGCGGTGCTTCCTTCTTTCCCTCCCCTTGTTCTGTGGAATTCTCTTTCATCATCTGTGTTCCTACTCTATTTAATTTCCCTCATTTTAAAAGCTTGCATCTGTCGTCTACTTGAGGGGTTTGCGTTGATGATATTTTTGAGGCGTTCAAAACCCACTCCTTGAATAGGGTTTGCCCGTGAGCGGCGGTGACACTGTAAAATAAATAATATAAAAGGGTTTCTAGATAGGAATTTCCTTAAGCTAGCTGGAAACCCCGAATGGCACCCTCCGACGGTGAACCACTTCATAGAATGCATTAAAATTACATAACCGAGGAGCTTTGCTCGCTTGAAAAATAAAAAAAAAAAAAAAAAAAAAAAATGAAAGAGAAGAGGAAGCCGCCTTAATCACTTATCCCTCTCGAAATCACTGATAGTGACGATGGTGGTTTTTTCAGCTAAACTACTGAAGATGAGGAATTTTGGATATGTTAGAACCTTTGGTAAGTTCCATGGCCGAAATTGCATTGACTTCTCATTCATTCACCTTCCAAGGAATCACACCAGGGAACCTCTTCGTAAAAACTAAAGAGACAGTCATCAAGGAGCAAAGATAATTCAAATTTGCAGTCTGTGAAAGAGGGGATGAGGCTCTCGAAAACGTGAGATGCTGCCTACAGAAGAGAATCCTTTCATGCGGGGGCATGAAAATGGGGCCAAGGTTTTCCATTATTAATCAGTGCTTGCAGGCAAATAGTTAATCAGCACCTCCTTTCATCAGTCGAGAATGAGCGGTATTATAGTGTAGGCAGGAAGTGTAACACCCCAAAAAGGGAACAGTCTCTCGCCAGATTAACATATGAAAGCCTTAATGTTTTTGCATCAACAATTTTGAATTTTTGAATTTGATTATTGAATGATATCTATCTTAAAGGAGTATTTTATTAGGTCATGTTTGAGTAATAGCGTTTTTTTATTTTAACTTTTCGGGGCTGATTAATTAAGGTCTCTTCTTTCATTATTTTTTTCTTTATATTGTAGCTAGTTAGATCTCTTGTAAATTGTAATCATGTTAAAACATGAAAGCTAGTAGCTAAATTTTGTTAATACTTACTTGAAATGGAAATGGTAATATTTTTTTATAATAACCAACATAAGTTATTAATATTATTTTGCAATTATTATTTCTTAAAGGTATATTTTAATTTATAATATAAATATATCTTGGGCACAACCAAATATGAAATATAAATGACAAAGTATTGTTTGTACACAAGGGATGCAATCTTGAGTTGCCTAGCAGTGCACAAATTGTTCTATCTTATTACTGTGTAATTATTATATTAATTAAAGTAACGGTATCGGTACCTAAAAAAAAATAGAGTATCGGTATCGGTATCGGCTCTTCTGGTATCGGTACATCCAATATATATATATATATAATATATATATTATATATAATATATATATATATTTATTATATATACTATATATATTATATATATTATATATATAATATAATAATATATTATATAGATATATAATATATTTATATATATTATATATTAATATATATATATATATATATATATATATATATATATTATATATAGTATATATAATATATATATATATATATATATTTATATTATATATATATATATATTATTATATTAAAAATGTGCATAATTCAACAACATCACACGCACATCATCACATCATGGAATGATAGATGTGATGTGTAAGGTTGTTAAAAGTATATAAGATATGTGTAGTTGAATGTGCTGAAAGCCAATGATGAGGTTTCGAAAAGAAAGGTTTATGGAAATATATTAGAGGATGGAAATAGAAAGACTAAATTTTGGCATACATAAAAGAAACTATACAAAAAAGAGGTAATGAAAGACTTGGAAGGAGGTATGAACACACATCCCAACTAAAAACACAAACAATTACACACAACCACCATACACAAATAACACATAACAACAAAAACAAAACGATCGAGAAATATACCACCACACACCCAACGGACACAACCCTCATCTCCTCTCAGAAGGATAAAGTAGACAGTCACATATATACACCCCACTATGAAAAGAGACAAGACCACATACAGTCAAACAAAAAGGGAAATTAAAAACCTTAAACAAAGAGAAACATAATGAATATGACAAACAAACCATCACCAATATAACCACCCAAACTCACCAAACAAATAAAGAATAATCTCACGTATTTAAATCTTTGCCCCCCAAGTTTTATGCCAAAATAGGCTAAGTAAGCTCTCTTTTGTTTTATTGTTATATTTGCTCATTAATGTGAAAGTGCCAAAATTTCCCTCATTATATGCAGAAGGGATAGGGTTTAATTTTTTGCGATTTGAACTTCTAGTACTAATAACATATTACTTGATGTTCCCACATCCCAATTTGGTTAAAGATTATAGCCTTTATTCACAAAAAGAAAAAAAAAAAAAAAAAAAAATTCTAAATATCCGCTCAAAAATTGGCATTAAGATAGAAAATTTTTGTCGAACTAATTATGAAATTAAAAACTAAGAAACACGAATGAGGTTGGTACAAATAAATTACCTTCTAACTTAAATCAAATTCTATTTAAATCACTATGACAAATACTTCCTAAATAATACTCTATTACTTAGATTCTTTCAAAATTGTTTATTGGCCCAATTAATTAACTGAATCAACTGACTATTGATTGATATTAGACTGAATTAACTCTTTAAAGAGTTGCTTTTATATTTTAGTTGCCGCTCTATGAATAGTCTAGAAATATAACAGAAATCAGCAAAACATCTCCGATTGAAGGCAATTTGTTTTTACTAATATTATCGATGGGTTAAAAAATGATACAATTAAAAATATTTTGTAAGGTGTTATTTCTGAATCTGAAAAAGGTTTGAGAGGATTGATAGAGAGAATTGGCAGGGATATTCTTTTTGTGTAAAGGAGGGGTTTGAAAGTAAAACGTAGATAAGAGTAGGGTTATGGTTGTAAGTGAGGATAGTCCTCCATTGTGAAGTTTATGTTAGATGTGAGCAGCGGAACAAGTGTTCTGATTTAAATAATTTTAGGAATTGTTGGATGAAAAAGGGAGGATGATGAGAGTGTAGTAGGGGAAAGTTGTGAATGGCAGGAGGTGGCTGAGTTTGCAAATTAAATCGTTGTGGCCGTAAAGGAACTAATCTGATGCGTCTTAGGGTCTTACATGAGGGTATGAGACTATGTTGAATAAGAGGTTATAGATCTAAAGTACAAACATGTGTTCAGATGGACAATTTAGGGGCGTGTGGGTTAGGTGTGAAAAGAATTGAAAAAAATGAGGAATGAAGAACGTATTAGAGAGTTATGTGGTTGAAAGGGGTAAGTGAGAGAATAAATGAAAGTTCGTTGAGATGGTTTGGTCATATGGAAGGAATGATGAAGTCGGTTGGTTAAGCGGATGTATGTGGTGATGTGTTGAATGACCCGGCTGGAAAAGACCTAAAAGAAAAAGTGGGATTGAGTCTGTGGAAGAATGTCTGAGGACAGAGAGTGTGAGTTTTGCAGAGGCGAGGATAAGGTGCATAATAGGAGTTGAATGGGGGGTTTTGTGAGGAGGGTATGGTTGTGGCCCACCTGGGCCAGGGGATACACCCTTCACATTGCGATCTGCCATGAGTGAGGGTCCCTCGCGGTCGCCGTGAAACTCTAGGGTTGTGATTTCTGACTGTGAGCGAGTTCTCCACTATAGGTTACGATTGTCCTTGGCGCGGTAAGGCTGGGCTTTTTCTTTCGACTTGTGTCATATTCTTCTACTTATTCTACTACTTTTCTTTTCCCATGCATGTCACTCGCACCTTTACCCCAGTCTGGAAGAGAAGGAATATATAATATAATAATAATAATAATAAATATATAATAATATAATAATAATAATAATTAATATAATAATATAATAATAATAATAATAATAATAATAACTAATAATATATATATAATGATTATCTAAGAAATAGAAATAATACATAAACAATGACTATAACAGGTCACATGATATTTAGAATAATAACTAGTTGCTTGTGGAACCGTTAAAAGTAACTAGACTTTGAAAAGTATGCGAGAAAAAACTTTTACGAATAGCGATGAAAAGGAAGAGGGTGTTGAGCACAGAAAACTAGTGAAAATTCCGTCTCAGTTGCCCACAAATTAACTATAATTCATTGTCAAATCTAATTCATAGACAGAAAATTGAAACTTGTTCCGTATAATTTATCATAACTTGATACAGTGTAAATATTACTGATTGATTAAATGTGATTGGATGAATGAGTGTAAAGTGATTTTTCAACAACATGAACGATTTAAAATTTTCAATCAAAGAATCAGTCCACTTCTCCTCAGATATGCCGTATTCTAATAACTATTTTAATATGAAAACTATTCTTAATATCAATTATATTACTAAAAGAACATTAAAAAAAAGACATATATTAATTCATAATAATTACAAACAGATGCCTGGATATTTTGGTGGAGATTTTTTTGGAAGTCAACCCTGACGGTGTAAGCTACTTACTACTTTAATGCTTTTAATGTGGTACGAAATTGTAGTTTTTGTGATTTTTGAAAACGAGGGACTATTTTTAAAAGAGCTTATGTTGACATCTTGTTTGACATTGCTTTAAATGTTGAATTATAAATATTTTTTTTATTACACACTACTCACCACAAAATAGCCACGTGCCCAAATGTTGTCGGCCCAGTATTGTTTTTGTAAGTTTGTTATCTCCATTACGGGGGTTTTGAAATGAGGGGAAAATGTTCTATATCATTCTTAATTTATTGGTAATATATATTATAGGTTTTTTCGCTTTCCAAAGGAAAAACCATAATAATTATTGTGTTTTGTATAAATTTTTATTTATTATATTTAATATAAGAGTAACGATTTAGTTGATTATTATGGAATCTTGTTTTAAAACTTTTAAAATTTTAAAGTTTTAATGAAAAGATTTTTTTTATTATTATTTTAAAAACCTTTTGATTTTACAATTTTAAAATTCAGATCGCACATTAAAATAGGGAAAATTTTATTTTATTAGAACTTTTTTAAATGAATATTAATGCATTGGTTTGGCAATCTTTTAATGGCTCGTACCATTACGGGGAGAATTGGGAGGGTTAAATTATTGCTCTTTCAATAGAGATTTTTTTTTTGTTTCTTTTTAAAAGGTCCTACCTATGGACTGCCTTAGGCGAGACGAGTAAAATTTTTTTTGAAATATCCTTCTAGGATAAGACCCCTGGGAGACCTGCTACGCCTTCTGCGGTACGAAACTCTATACCAATACGCATTTTTAATACTTTATTTTGAGACTAATTTTGTAATTTTTCTTTCAGTTTAAAAAATATATACGGGAGCAAACTCTGGAATCACGAGTGTTTATTTTCTTTAATAGCACCGTATGTATGATATTTCCATCTCCACTCGGGTTTAAAAAAGAACTTAAATCAATGTTGATTAGTTGATATAAACTGACAAGGTGTGAGCACAGCAGCAGCTTTTGATCCCGAATCAAGGAAAAGAGAGGCCTAAATAAATCTATTAGGTTGATAGATAGGGGGAAACAGTTCTTTGATGAGGATAACGATCGACATGAACACGATATGCAGCATTTGACGGTGTGCGAGTAAAGATAAAGGGAAAAATTGAAAAAAAGAAAAAGAAATGCAGAATTTACCAGTAGAGTACATGTAAGAATGAGGATAGGTGTTAAGTCTGGGGTTATTTGTTGGGCAGAGAAAGGTTAGACTTGCTTGAAAAAAAAATAAAGTCGGCACAAAGCTCCAAAAGAGGTGGTTGGCGTATTAGAAGTGTTCAGAAAGGCACGTGTCCATTGTATATATCATAATAAGGGAAGTGATG